>VYYJ01001941.1:0-25402 GCA_021029165.1 Cyphoderus albinus
TAGTTAACCCAACTGCCACGATGGCGCTACCAGACACCCCTTTATCATAGAGTATCTGTGTGATGGAGATGAATGTTATTTTCGTCAAATTGGCCGGCCGTTCTTATAGAGTAGGCTATGGTTCCACTGTGGAACTTCCACAAGTATCCGTTCCATCAACCCAGACTGAAAACGTAACCCAATGTGAATGAGCGAAATGAAATTGTGTTGGTCTTGTATTAGTATAGTTATAATAATAATAACAGAATTATCTTTTCTAGTCATAGTCTACTTAATTATAGCGATAAAAGCAGCTTCTCGAGTTTCTCTCCTGGATTATTACGAAGAACTCGAAATTTCCTAGATGAGCTTTCTTTTCCATTCCATCTCATTCACTCTCATTCACTCTGCAATTTGCTCCATAATTACTTTACTATACTCGAACGCGAAATGTGGGCGTTCATCGTCGAGTAGATGACTAGATGACTATGGCTCAATTTTTTTTCTCTGCAAACAAAAAAGTGTTGTGTGTCCATATTCGAGCAAAGTTCTAATCGAATCTAAAACGCTGGGTCAACTTTGTCTTTTCTCTTCTGGAATCTGCTACGTTTCTCTACTCATCGCCGAAAATTCTCATCTTCCAGAGTAAAATGAGTGGCAGCTAAAACGAGTTTTGTGCCTGTCATACTCATAGTATGTAGGAGTGCGAGTGGAAGTTCCACTGTGGAACGGAAAAGTTTGCAAATTCCAAGTTGGAACACAAACAACACAGGTATTTCCAAACAAAAGACTGTGTAAATTTGGGAAGCCAAGGCTAGGCAAAGATTAAAAATCCGCTTTCCCCTCTATACTGATAATGATCCATTCGGTGAAACAAAAGTGAGTGTACAACAGAAGAGGCCAGGAACTTCCTAGGAACATCAATTTCCATTTCCGTTTGATTGGTCCTTCATCATACGCTCAAAGCTCAGAAGAGTCGTACAAAAAAATATTTTTATTAAGGCCTTTGTAAATCCTTCGCCCGTATACAAAAAATCTGGCTTTCCTCTTGACTCTTGAGCCCAGCAAAATGGCGGCATTTCACGGCAAAAGTCACAAAAATACATCAAATAAAACCCGCTGGTGGTCCGCTTCCGCTTCCAGTAAGTGGAGATGAAATGAGATGTGCATTTGCATTTATGAACTGGAAACTTTTTGTTTCTGCTTCCAGTTGCAAAATACAGTTTCATGCTTTGCTTTTGCTTCCTGTAAGGTGAAAGTGAAAGTCTTCCTTTGCTTTGGGCTCTGACTGACCAACGTGAATGCAGACCTGTCGTATTTAAAAAATATTCTTGAAGTAAAAAGGTTTTTAGTTTATTTTACATTTTTGCAAATTTTTGCAATCCACCAAACTTGAAAAGGACAGAATGGAATCCTCTGAAATAGATTTTCTTTGAGCTTTAGAAATTCTCTTTGGTGAAAGCAAATTTTAGTTCTTAGTCTTGCTTTTGCTTCCTGTTTAATGTTTCTTGCTTGCAGCTTCGTTTCTAGACTTTGAGCGAGCCGAGTTAAAAATTTACCAGACTCTAGACTGAATGTCTTGAGCTCATCACATACCTCATGCTTAAGTAACATCAAAAGATGTAAAAGTTTTAGAAATTCTAGAAATGTTTAGTTTAGTTAAATGTTTACAAACTGCTTAGATGTTATGTGACTGACAGCAAAAAATAAATTAGAGATACATACGTTAATACTCAGACGAGACAAGACAGGCAGACGCTTGGACGTGTCTTTGATGTTGTACTACGGCAATTTTCCATCCGATTAGGCAGTGGGTAAATGGAAAACACCAAGAAACATTTTAAGTACAAAATAGAAACGTGGGCGACTTTTAATTTTATTTTAGCACTCTTCCAAACTTTCCCGAAACATTCCAAACAAAACTTTTGTGGTCGAAAAGCAATCTAAATTCTATTTACTAGTATTTACGTATGTATTTTTCCTCTAACGTATTGACGTATTAAATGATAAAACTGAAAGATTTTAGTATTTTAGTTTAGTAAAAAATTGCTTGGAAAAATACTTATCCGAGTTGGTTACATTTGTTAAGCCCACGAGGGGAATTGAAATTAAAATGATTTAAACCAAGTTAACGCTTCTTTAAATTCTCCTTAGTATAACGATAATATGACCTTGAGGCTTGAGCAGTAATTTACGCAATAAGTTTATTTAAGGGTATCGGCTGTATCCTTTTTACATTTACAAAACCAATGCATTTTTCTATACCATAGAGAGCTAAGAAAAGGCGGGAATTTAAAAAATGTGTTTAGAGAGCATTTCGTGTAGCAGTTTTTGAAAAACATACTTCCCGCTTTTTTAAAACTCTCTATGGCATAAAGAAAATGAATATTTCGTAAATGTAAAAAATAAATAATACAAAAGTTGATGCTGATACCCTTAAATACCCTCCCGCCCGCGGCCCGCCTACTGCATATTTTTAGGCAAACGGAATTCTAAAGTTTAAGTGGAAGGAAGTTGTGAATTTAGCCGAAGCTCAAGCTTTTTCTTGTTAGCTTAATCGAAAAGTGTTGAAAAGCTGTTGCACACTTTTCACTCACTTTCACTTTCCTACATAGTACGAACTTTCACATTTTACACTCGACGTTTACATTTCCAGAAAATTATGATGGCGTGTGTGAAGAGAAAGATAATAAAATATGTGAAAATCAGAGAAAGAGAAGCTTCTTTTCCATCTCTCCTTATTTACATATCCATTATTTGCAAGACAAAAGTTTAATTGTGCATTCATCTGCCTACTGCACACAGTTTCCCACTATTCCAAAGAAAATCCACTTTCAAGGGAGACCGAGTTTCTTTCAGTGCTGACATCGATGTGGATGGACTCTGGAATACGTGACGTGACGGATGTCTATCGGAAGGTTTGTAAGTATCAAACTTTTCACTCGTTATCACACCATTTCTTTGCTTTTCAAAGTTTTGCACAATTTATTCATCGCGAAAAGCCTTCTTTATGAGAAGTAAAACTATGAAAAAAGGGCAAGCAAAAGACAAGATTTTGCTCGAACGAATTCAATTGAAATGAATTGAATTTGAGCAGTGAGTGAACAAGAAATTCATTTTGCTCGGGCATTCATGCACAAATGTTTTTCATTATCGCCCTTGTCTCGTCTTCATCTTCTTCATGTCACGGAATGAAAGGTCTCCCGCGGATATTTTATTTTATTATACTGCTATTTTGTGGGAAGAGAAACTTTATCATCTCGCAAGCCCAACTTTCTCTCATTTGTCATTTTTGTCTATGTATCTGATCAGATTTGTAGTTGGAGCACGGCGGTGGTAGTGATGAAAGCAAAGATGTGATGTAAGCACAAACAAACACTGGAAGCAAAAGTAAAGTATTAAACTAGTTTCTCTTCTCCAAAGAAAATTGAGTGTTCGTGAGAAAAGTTCAATAATCAACAGAAAATATTCACGCGCATCTTTTCTACGCAAGCCTCCAGCTCAATTCTCAAGTAAAACCAATTTTTCGATGAATATGCAAAAAAAATATGCGAACAAAAGGGATTTTTATATTTTGCCAAAAAAGTGTGTGCTCGCGTATGATAAGTTAAATATTCTCAAAGTGTTTCATAAAAATGGAAAAAACACTTGAATACTAAAAAGCTCGAAGGTTTTATTATATCGAAGAAAGAAATGTCTCATTTCATTACTTGGTCCTGTCCTCACCGGTTTTTTCCACACCACCGGAGAAATCGAATGATAAAAATGTCACACTTGATTGTATCTTGTATCACGTCATGCATGAATCAACAAAGTCCCAAGTCTATGAAGCCACACTTGACTTCAGACTTGACAAAGAATGGAGTTTATGGAGTCCATTGTAAGTAAATAATAACGGAAAAAATAATAACCTTTCCGTTACATAATAAATATAGGCTAAGAAAATAACCCACGCCACGTGATATGTTGTTCATGATGATGAAAGATATTTTATATGACATGACATGACATCAAAGCGATGTCATGTCATTTTTCTGCGCCAATGCTTTCCCAATTAGAGATAGTGTTACTAAATAACACGGAAAGCGAAAATTGACATATGTAGTGGTGTTAGTTAGTCTCAATAACCTTTTCTGGCATTTTCGCAAAATTTCCGGACATATCTCGATTTCAGGTTCATCGGGTTCACTGCATCGTGCTTCGGTTGGGGTTTCGAGTGATATTTTGAATCTCAACATTTTCTAATAGATTTGACATGATTTTTTGCCTCATGTATTTAAATGTATTCACTGCAGTGGTCTTGCTTTAACCAAACCAAAGAACATTATGGATGTTGTTGCAACTTGCAACCTTTTTTCTTGTGCAACTCTACTCCAAGCTCTAAATGTATGCTTTATGCTTTACGCGTCCTTTCCGGTATTTTCTTTTTTAAACGGAAATATTTTTTCTTAATGCACCAACATTCTCTACATAGAAGTTCAGTTGGAAAAATTTTCTCTGGCCTCGGTAGAATCTTCTTGCAGATATATTTTTCAAGCATCTTGTTTAGCCTTAGCCTCGGCTTTTAGGCACGACCACGACACGACAAAAGCTAAAAAGCCCTTTTTCGGTTTCGTCAGCTTTACTTTACATTTTCCTTCTCGTTTTAACCGAATCAACTCAAAAGAAGACATCACATCATCCTCATCCTTCTTACATTACTACATTATTAGAAAGGGGAAGGCCACGAAGTCGTGTAATGTGCGCGAATAATGTCAGAAGGAAAAAAGAAAATGTAGACACATACATATATATGTACATACCGTATTTTCTCTAATTATGGCCCGTCTCCAAATTTAAAAAAAAATCTGCTTTATACTAACAAATAACTCAAAACTGAATTTTACGTCTTGATACCCCAATTTAATTTTTCACCCGGCCTATAATTAGCGAGAATACGTTAATACTAAATAATAAAGTCAGACAGAGTCTTGTATGATTTGAGTTGGCTACGACGGGCCTTCATTTCATACTTTATTCCTTCTGATCTCTTTTCTTCTGTTCCCGGATTACAGGAAAGAAAAGAAGAAACGTGTAATGGAAAGCTTAGTCGAAAAAAGCCTCCTTTCCCTCGTCTTTGCCGTTTTTGTATTATTTTCCTTTTTTGCAAAAAAAAAAGAGTTTTTTTTTCGGACTGACGTTCCTCCTTGCAATTTCCAAGAAAATAATAAATGGTGCGAGTGCTCACTCACTCACTCAGTTCCAGTTTAGTCATTAAAACAGAGAAAATAAAGCTTGTTGCAAAAAAGGTAAAAGGGGATTTTTATTTCGCTTCTCTTGGGAGACAAAACATTTTTCAGCCCAGTGAATTCAGCTCAGTTCTCTTCTAATGAAAAGGAACGAGAGATCAATGATTTAGAACGAGCAAAACTGGTGCATTGCCACGTACGTACTAATAAAAGGCTTTTAGCGCACGGTTATTTTGCAACATTGTATCTCAGCAGATCTAAAGCCGTACTCAGTTTCTATAAATAAGTGAAAACGTGATGTGATCTGATGACGCTGCTGTACGGACTGGATCAAAGTAAATGAATTCGATTTGAGAAAAATCAAAGTGTTGCGTTACTATTTTCTACAGCCTATAAAAAGATGACATTTTATACCAGGATGATGACTGTAACTTTTCATGTCCTGTCCAGATGTCGTTTTTCTCCCAGTTCACTACGAATAAGGCTAAGCCGCTGCTACTCCAGAAAATGAAACCTTATTAGCATGACAATGCATATCAAAAGTATTATGTCCGACTTTATTGCAATAATGCTACCTACTTTATTTTGACTTTCACTACGCGAACCCAACGTCAGCCAAAGTTATCCTCTTTATTCCATGCCCCTTCCAATATTTTCCTCTATTGAAAGTAGAGATCTCATAAATATCTTCTTTGCACAAGGTTATATATTTATTTATTGAAACACATGTCAAAAATTACGTCATTCTCCATATTGCCGTCAAACGCAGAGACGCGTATTTGATATAGATTATTAATGGATAAAAGATGAAATGATTACAATTTTATTCAATCACGTGTATCAATAATACGTAATGTAATGTACCTAAGCACTCGCTCATACTAGAAATGAAAAAAACGATCGGTAGAAATTTTCTCCAGAATTTTTCTCACCTTTACGTTTGTCTGCTGTAGCACAGCAGTTTTATTTTTGGAGTTTTTCTAATTTTTAGGCAGCTAAGCCCATCATCTTGTGAAAGTCAGAATTCCTCTGGGCTTTCACTTTCATTACTCACGTTTCTCCTTACTCCTTATGAAATCACCTAACTGCATAATAATAATAAGTAGAAAATAAAGTGTCCATCATTTTCCATTTGTCTTGCCAATTTTCCTTCATTTTATCTCATGACGTCTTTTCGAAAATTCTCACTCTTCTTTGACATTTTACATACGAAAACACCTCGGTCCCACACAGAAATTGTTCTTAAAGGCGAATCAAGGACGTTTCATTTACTCAAGTGAAAAAAGTGACACTTGGCAGATAAAATGTCGTAAATGTTAATAATGCTCTTGAATGGTTGTGTCATGCAGAAAAGGTCAAATCAAATCAGATCAGAATTGACCACGAGGAAGAGAAAGACGGAGAAAGTCGTGCACAAAATCCATTTTTACACACGATTGGCCTGCAAAATGTGTATTAGTGTGGAATTCCTCTGATTTCGTTATTTCTTTCAAAAAAGGTGAATTCCATGATTTTCAATTTCATTTCACAAAATACATAAATATTCTGCTTTTACTTGACTTTGACTTTCTCCATTTTTTAATGAAGGTAATACCGGAAAGGGAAGTGAAAATAAAAGGAAATGCTACTGGCTATCACATCAGCAGATGAAAATGAAAAATGTGCCATTTTCTGTGCTAGTTAAAACATGGCATGACTAAGTCCGTTATATCCACGTTCTATAGAATTTGATGCTCATGTTCATGTTCAGAAGATGCATCACCTTAATAATAATAAAAAAGCTTTTTGCTTTCTCCATCCATCCATCTCAGGTCCATCTCGAATCACACAATGTGCTTGTGCGAGTGAAAGAAAACTGAGAACGACGATGAAGTCGAAGCAGAAGCAGTATAAAAGGAGCGACTGAGCAAGGAAAATTTTCCAGTGCTTCGAGTGCTTCCAGTCTGGTTGGAACGTAGCGAGTCGGCTGTCGACTATCGACTTTCTCCCGATAAAATAAGTCATCTAAAGAGTTTCTATCATACAATAAATTTCTAAATTTCTGCTCTTATTGGAGAAAATAAATAAGTAAAAGCGAACAAGTGCGAGTGCCAGATAATAATAACAAAGGAAATAAAAACCAGTCCCATTTGTCCTGTGCTTTTGGTTTTTGTTATTTTATTCCTATTTCGAGCAGACCACGTCCAAGCGCCAGTCTACAGTCTAGAATTTTTATTTTTCAGGCATTTTCTTGTTGTGGTTGTTTGTGGTAGATGCAAAGAAAAGTGGGTAAAAAAAGTGAAGTGGCTCCTTTCAATATTTTTTTTCTCTCTCGCCTCGCTCGGCTACTAAATATTTCGCAAGTTGTACAATCTTGTCTGGCTGATTACGTGGTTGTTGTGTTGTAGCTAGTCAAGTCATAGTCATACCATAAAACCCAGAAACCCTCTGCTTCTGCTACATAACATACTAAATACTACAATACTATCTCCATCCGATTGTGTTCCACTTGCTCAGTTTTCCCAGAATATGTAACATTGTTTGCTCATTTTCTCCAAGTGAGTTGATTTTGAGTTTGAGTTCAGACCAGGACTTGTCTTTCTTGTTGAAGTTGTCCTTGAAGAAAGGAAGCAACAGTACAGGCAAAAAAACTAAATAAATGGCGAAACTCGCTCACTTCATCATCATTTCAACTTCACTTCATTTTCTGTTGTATAACACATAGGTACATACATTCTCCATATGAAAACAACCGTTACACTTTTATAACCGTCATGAATGTATGACAAAAACAAAAGGCTAATTTTCATTCATTATTTCACTCAGACAGAGCACAGATTGTCTCCCACCACAAACAAAAACACACACGTCTTTTCATTTTCGTCGTCATATATTTTTTGTGTTTAAGTAACCTGTCTAGAAAGAAAGTTGCTCCCATTGCCATTTATTTCCACTTTCCTCTCTCATGTTCAAATCGAAGAAAAAATTCGTTTGAAGGACGGACGCTCCATTGAAATTGAAGAGATGCCACTCATCTGAAGTTCTCTCTGAGTGTTTCAAAGTAATGGTGCTTTTCCCATTGACAAATTAGATTGTTATTTCCTTTTTTCCCAGCGGTTCTATTTTTTTCTTCTCTCTGCCATACAAACCAGCGACATATTGCATTGTGTAAGTATATAATAATCTTCATTTTCTTGAAGTTGGTGTCGTGTCTCGGTTCTCGAGTTAAAAAATGGAGGCACTTTTCTCTTGTGTTCGTGATGTGATCGTTTTCTGTACCTTTGCTTTGTGCGTTTCAGTTTTCCACTCCAACAAGTCGTTTCAAAAGGAAAAGAAACGTGCATTTACAACGTGGCCGTGGCGAATATTGTAGGAAAAGCAGAAACGTCTCACGTTATGGTAGTATTTCACTTTCACTCTGATACTACTTCCAAATTTTTCCCAAAAGAGAAAATTCTATTTCTGTGCTGGACATTACAAAACAATGAAATATAATACGTAGCAAAAATATCTGTGGCACAGCACAACCTTAAACTTGCAAGACTGCAGCTGCAATGTAACTAGAAAATGGCCATCATTATTAATGGACACAAACAGAGAGAAAAAACAGAATAAATATCCAAGGTAAGTACAGATTGTCAGTGTCAGACAGAAAATGATGACATGACACTGAAGTAATTGGAAGAGCTCAGCTCAGCATTTCTACGTAATCTAGACATAGACACGCAAACTAGAAACCGTTTTATTATTATTATTGCAGTTTAGTAAATATTCAAATTAAGCTTTTAGCTGACAGATAACTGATGTTTTAGTACAAAAAATTGGTCATCGCTAAGTCATAATGGAACAGAATTGAAATGGCAATTTTAGCCTGAAAAGGAAAGAATTTCCCTTTTCCTAAGAAATTATTCGGCCGTGAATAATCTTGTTAATACGTAGTATAGTATCACATCACATTTTCGTCTTATCAACTACGTATCTACCTACACAACTATCAAATAAAAGGGCTAAATCTAATTCCCCTACAAGAGGGAAAACGAAATTATCTCTGACTCTCAAGTATAAATGACAAAGTTTTTTCTTCACAAGAAAGCAAAGGAAGGAAAAGGAAAAGAGCAGCAGGAAATAGTTAATTGATTCCACTTTACTACGAAAGTTAACAAAGCGGACGTTTTTTGTTCAGTTAAAAGCGAAACTTTTTATGTGTGAGAGAGACAGAGGAAGGAGACGAGACTAGTATGATTATGATAGTATAATGGTGAAATTGAATTTCAGAGAAAATTTATTTCCATTTTACTTTGCTTTTCTCTACTTAGCAAAAGCAACACGAAATTTTCTTGATGCTAATAATAATGCAGTAAGGAGAGAGATTTGGGCCTTTTTGCTATCCTTTGTACTTAGCCTTACAATCCGATTAATGCAACTTTATGTAATCAGCAAAGTATTTTTTTCAATTTATCCGATTTTTTATTTTCGCATATCGCAAATACACACAAAACATTTATCGCATTACAGACAGACAGACACCACACAAATGGAACTTTTACTATAGAATAAAATAACTTTGACATTTTCGCTTTGGCTTTCGCCAAGTCCGAATCTAAACTTGCCCCCATAACAAAACCAACTCAAACTCGAACCAAAAACTTTTCCTTTCTCAAAAGGGAAAAAAGAATTCGACCCGAGAGACTAATTTGGTCTGAGTGTAAATTTCTCGGAAGACTAACTCGTCGGAAGAGTTTTATAGCCAGTATTTACCTCCATTTCAACAATTTCCTAGGCTGGGTCATTTGCCTCGTAAAACAGGAGGAGTTTCCATTTCATATCAGCTTACAACAGCCCAACAAAGCTTAAACAGGCTAATAACAATAAAGCTGTGTACTTCAGTTAGTTACTTAATTCTGCAATAAACCTTTCCAGTTTTCCACTTCATTCTTTTTACTCTATACTCAAAGTCGCTTTGCTACATATTTGATTATAAAATTTTTTATTCATTGCCTTCTTGACATTTTGACCAGACCACCCACGTCTGCTATAAAATAAGAGACTCTTGTCTGTATCGACTCAACACTCACCTGTGTCGTGTCTAGAAAATAGAAAATCAATCCAAGTCTTCATCAGCAATGTCTAAAAGTAAAAGATTCCTTTTTACTGCCACTCCTCTGTTTATTCTGTCTGGGTGTCCTCAATTTCCACTTTCAGGCTGACGGCTGCAACAAGCTGTTTCCAGCTCACTTTTCTTCTCAAACGCCAACTTTCCCATATGCTAAATGCGCCATTAACTTCTGTCTGAGTCTTGAAATGTGAGTGAGTTGAAATTTGTTTTCTTAAAAGATTCTATTTTTTTTCATGATGATCATGACTCATGACGATCACTTTTCTCTCCTTCCTTCCACATTTTTATTTGTCTTGTTAATAAAGTGTTCTAATAAATTGACGCTTTTGCTTCCTACTCAGTCTGAAATGAAATGCGTGCTGGCTGGCACTGCGCAATTACGATATGAGCTGCGAGATGATGTAGAAAACGGGATATTTTATTAGCGAACGTCACTGAACAAGACACTTTCTCTCGATCCGAGAAGTGAAATGAAATGAAAGTGAAGTGAAAATAAAAAGGGGCGAGAAAAAGAGAAAGGAAAGAGACAGATTCCATTAGCAGACACAGGCGTATGTTTCACATCGGAAAGAAATAGATTACACATTGCAATGAATGGCTACCTGTTGACTAGACAGAAAAGGGCAAGTGCTGATAAAATATGTATCTCCTTACATATTACATAGAATCTCATTTTCCCTGGAAAGCTGAGCTGAAAGACGAGCGAGTTGAGAAAGAGAGAAAAATTCTAGGAGAAAGCTGAAGCTAAGTGTGCGAGCCAATGGGGATATTCGATTACATTCCACTGGAAACTTTGTTTAGCCATATTTTTCCTGCGGCTTGGGTTTGCTCTGTAGCTGGGAGATAATATTTTTATAAGTCTATAAAGTCTACTTTTCGTGGCTTGTGCTGTGGCTCTGGTGTTTCATTCAGTGTGTCGTGTCCCGGAATTTTTTTAGGTCTTACTCAACAACTCAACTGAATCATCTCAGCACATGGAAAGTGGAACTAGGAACTTGTGGTTTCTTTCTTGGAACCTTCGGCGTTTCTTTGGAACGACCAACTTTTAATCAAATGCATAGGGGAATGGAGTAAAGATTCTGTTGTTGTTGTATTGCGTTATTTTTTTTTTATAATTTAATTTTCTCCATTCTCGTTCTATCCAACCAAGTTAAAGATTTTTATAAAACTAATGTAATACGACTAAAAGTGAAAATCGTCTATCACTTCACTATCATTGAAATGAATTGAAATTGAAGAAGAGTCACCGAAGCTGAAATAAGAATTGAGTGAAAGTGAAGTGAAAGCGAGAGCGAGGAAGAAAGTGAGAATAAAAAAAGTAATCCCTTGAGAAGTTTTGCTAAGAAAGGAAAAAGTGGAAGAAGCGTGTGAAAAAAGAAAGAAAAAAAAATGGAGGCGAGACGACGACCAAGCATTATCCGACATCCGCTTAGGGATCCGATGGTAAAAAACATTCTATGAATTAAAATAAAAATTTAAAATAAATTGGACCAGCAGCAACCAGCGACTAATTTATTTCCCCACTTTTTTCTTTGTCATGTCTCATAACTTTCATTTTCGTTTTATTTTTGTGTTTTCATGCAAATATTGTTTGCTTAATTATCGCGAAAATTATGTGTGCAAATTTTCAGTCTGCTGACTTTCACTTTCATCTTCATTTCGCTTTTCTCTTGTTTTAATAATGTTGTTCCACTTTCACTTGCCCGCACCAGATTCTTGAGCGCATCTTTGGCTATCTGGCCGTGGAGGATTTGAAAGTGTGCCGAATGGCTTTGAAGGTCTGGCATGAGCCAGCCACCCGCCTGCTCTCCGAGAGAATCTCGGGCATTCCACTTCACGAGAAAACGGAGTGGAAGAAATTCCTAAAGATTTTGACAAAATCCTGCACATCGACGCGACTCCCTGGTCTCTCGCACATCCATCCGTTCCACTCGTTCATTTTCCACGGCTGCTACCCGGAAGACCCCAGCTGGACACCATACAAGTCCGCGATTTTGGACTACATGCATGCGAAAGTGAAACTTCCCAAGAAAACTGTCTGGGAGGAGAAATTTTTCTCCACATTTGGTCTCCAAATTCTCGAGCTGAGATACTGCCAGTTTAACTTTCTCAACACGGAAAGAGCTCTGAGGGAGTTTCGGGAAATGCTGTCGACAAACTGTCCAAATTTGACCGTGCTGACCCTCGAGTTCCAGAAGGACACTTCGTCAGTGTCCACATCATCGGGATCCAGTGGCAGTGCTGGCGCCACCACCAACAGCAGCAAGGGCGGCACGCCCACCGCCAGTCCGAGTCCCAGCCCCAGTCCCAACTCCGGAGGCACTGTGAGTGGCGGACTGGGCGGGGGCTCGAGTAACGTCTTTTTCCCACCGAATGAGGAGTCCCTGCGGAAATCCATGAACAACCTGCGAAAGTTCACGTTCTGCACCGACAATAAATGCTGGGTGAACCCGAACGCTCTGGAGGAGTTCATGAGTTTCATGCCAGGCGTGGAAGAGTTCACCTACCGCTACACCGGTGCGAAAAAGCAGTGGGCGTTTGTGAGACGAGTGGATGTCATCGATATCATCTGCAACTTGATCCAATGCCGAAGCCTGAACAATCTCAAAGTCCTCGACTTGGATTCAAAAGGGACCGTCCTTTCCGGCGAGGACTTCAGGAAGCTCACGGCCGCTCTCAATTCCTACGAGCTGAAAGAGCCCACTCCAGCAGCTTCAGCAGCAGCGAAGGAGTCACAGACTTCGTCAATTATGAAAAGTGGGACAGCGTCGAAAATTCGATTGACTCGGTTCGCCTCTCAGGTTTTCATTAAGTCTGAGCAAGACTGGGACTATTTTTGCAGCTGGCTCAGCTTATTCAATTTCTCGCTCAAGGAAATTGATATCCAGGTTCGCAGTCATTTTTCTCAGTTGCCTGCTGAAGAGCAGCTGCCAACGACATTTCCCAAGGTGCATCACTGCACACTCCTCCTCGACAACAATTTCCAGGTGTTTCTCAAGAGAATGCCCAACGTGCAACGGTTTTCCGGCGTTTATGACAACGAGCTGTTGCCATTTTGCTCGGCCACGCAAAACCTCAGTTTGGATGGAGGTGGCGGCACTCCAACAAATTCTCAAGGCGTTGGATCATTTGGTGGAGGTGGAGGTCATAACACGAATGGGTCAACATCGTCAACCTCATCAACCGATGGACTGGGTCACACCGCCAGTTTCCGGAGAAGAAGCAGCAAACGATCTGGAGGACGCTCCATGTCCACCCGGTCCATGAGCATCCGGTCCAGGTCGAAATCGGAAGATTACCAAAGCTCGACTCCACCGCCCACGCCATCCGCCATGGGAGCGACTCATCCACCGTCCATCGGGGAAATTGGTCCGTTAACGTCTCTGGACTTCCAACCCGCCTGCTGCACGACCGCAAAGTACCTCCGAATCTACAGCAATGAAGAGTCCATGCTGGATATCGAGTGGAAGGCGGGGCTGTTCCGCTATGTCACCTCCCTCGAGACGGATGTTTACTTCGACCAAGACCTGCGATTAATCTGGACTCACCTCCAGCTCACCCTCACCGAGCTGAGGCTCCACCTACGAACTCTCATACCTGAGCAAGCCTTCACTGGCGCGGGGGTTGGACCACTCACATTTCAGGAACTCACCAGCAAACCGCACTCCAGATTCGGCAGGGGAAGCAAAGACTCGGCCACAGCTGGAGCAGGAGGAGGCACAGGAGAAATAGATTACCATGATGAGGATCACATCGCGCCACTCGATGAGTTTCCTAATTTGGGCATGATGAAATGTAATAATGCAAATATTTATTTAATGAGGTTAATAATGTTACGTAATATTTTGTAAAAAAAAAAATTTTTTTTTCTATTGCAGTACTACGCATCTTTGAAATCTATACCGAGGGACGACAGGACGCATTCGGGTCGCAATTTTCCGCTTCCATTATCGTGTTTGGGGTCTCGCTGCTTCCGCTTGTGGAGAGATTAGTGCTGCCCCCAGCGATTCCGGTATTTTTCTAAAAATAGCTGAACATTATTTTTTACGTAAAAACGGTAACATAAAGCTAACGAACGTGACGTAATCTCATCTCATATTTGTTTCACGTTATTTCATGTGTGTCATAACGTAACGTATTCTATCATCATATAATATCATATTGTAACATAAACCCCCAAAAAAATTCTGCGTCTCAGGTCAGAGTGAAAGTGAAAGTGAACTTTTTCTATTTTTCTATTTTTTTTCTCTCATAATTCATCCCCTGTTCCATTCCATCACGATCAACTCAACTCAAACTGAACTCACCCGATAATTCTGTGCGATGTCAGCCGAAATGTCTGGAGAATTCCATTAGCTACTTGGGGAAACTCAGCCATCTCCGGTATCTCGCGGTGTGTGATGACACATTCCAGAGCGTGCTGCCATTCCACGTGCTCAAGTGTGGACTACCTGATTTGGAGATTGTAGTCAAGTACTATCAGAGCGATATTAAGAGAATTCTCTGCAATCCGTGGCGGGCCGAGAGATTGATTGTAAGTTGTCCTAACCTTATCAATGTTATAACCGTAAAACTTCTGGATATAGCCTAGCCTAGGCCAAAAGAGTTTTCATCCAGATTACTAAAAGAGAACGTGGAGGTGGAGGTGAGTGAGTGAAAAGAGAAATTCCCCCTGGTGGTAGGAAGGGAATCAACGAAAAAAAAGTTTTCTATCACTCACTCAAGTCACTCACTTTTCCCATCGTACCCATCCAAAGTTTACACATTTTTTTCTAAAAAAAATATTCTTCATTCATGATAATGATGATGATAATAATATTTTTATATTGTTACTAATGTACAACTTTATAGTTTATGCCCACTAATTTTTTCCTTTTCTCTGTTGGAAAGTTCCCCGACTTTCTACCTGAGCACAGAACCACATCCCTCGGAGGACCCAACTCATTTACGGTCTCCACAGCATCATCACACACGTCAGCGGCCAACTCTTCAACAAGCGTTCGCTCCAGATTTCATTTGTCGAAGCAATGTTCAGCCCCTTAGTAAATTATCAGTACATAACATAGATATGATGATATGTATGTACCTTTAGTACCTTGTTGGTTATGGTTGTTAATGAGGAAGCGAAAAAATTTAAAACAATTTTGGTTTTGATGAGGAACAAAAATGTTTTTAGAAAGCTAAGCTAAAAAAATATTTTGCTTCAGGCTGTAGGTTCCTATTACGTTATACAAAATGCGCTGGAGAATCTGGATTGGAAACGGGGACTTCGGTTCGTTACCGTTACACACATACAACGTTTTTTATGTAACTCATAAATAAAAATGAAAGGAAGCCAAAGCGGAATGAAGGAAGTACAAAAAAGGAGAAAAATGAGATGACGATGATGATGAGGAAACTGAAACACTGATGAAATCAGCATTTGAAGGAATCTCTGTAATCTAGAATCATGAATAATTTATTAGTCTAATTTCGAGGTTTCGCTTGATTCATCCAAGATTCCAAGGTATTTCCAAGATTCCATTTCTGGAATTGAATATCTTATCGTAATGAACTAGTAGTTTCCGAATTTCCTAAATTACACAAAAAGTTGATATTGGACTAGATTCAAGTAAAAGTAAATAAATACATACGTATGCTTACACTTACTCATATTTCTTGTTAAAACGAGACTAGAGTAGATTCTAGAAGTTAACGACTGCGAAAAAGTCTGCTTCCAATTTTACTTTCTCTTTCATCATTAAATCAAGACCAATCTGGGAGAAAAATGAAATTAAAAAAACCTGTGGTTAAACTTTAAAAAAATCATTAGAAAAAATCAGCGTACGTATCTATTACTAAACTAACTAGACCATAATCTGTAATAGAATTTTATTTAATATTTTGCTGCTTTGAAAATAATTTTTTGTAGCAAATTGTTTGAAAGAAAAGTTTAAAGTTTCTAAAAAATTCCATATTTAAAAGGTCATTATTATGTAAAACGTTAATGTATAATGATTAAGTTAACAGAGAATAAATAATTGCTCCATTCGGTCTAACTATAAACCGCAGTTAATTAAATTAATAGTTAGTTGGTGTCGGGGTGCGTGGAATTCAATCAAGTTAATTAATGTGAACAAAAATAAATAATTATCGAAAACTGAATGTGATAGCTGCATTTATTGGTTGTTAATTATTAGTTTGAAATCAGGGAAGCCACATTAATAATAATAAATGCAATATGAAAAAGCCTGATGATTATGATATCAAATCATGTTTTTATTTCTCATTGAATGTAATTATAATTAATTGTGCCAATTAGTTGAATGAAGGCTAAATAAATATGAGTGATGACCTAGTTTAATTTATTGGAGTGTACTTAAATTTTTCGCAAGTCAACATTTAATATTTCATATCATTTACAAACACAAGTTTTACATCAGTAGCAGTGCAGAATCAAAACCAGGAGAAACCACAAACACAAAAGTCAACGAGTACGAACGAGCCAAGAAAAAACGCGCATCCATCATAACGGTTGGTTTTGGTTATTAACGGAAATGAAGTACAAATCACGTAAATCGTGGTTACGTTTACTTTTACTTCGGCTTTTACTTTTACTTATTAATTTAAAATTGATGTCGAATTGAGGTTAAGCAATTTAACATATTTTTTCACACCACCGCCCCCATTAAAATTTTTAGACACAGATAAAAATGTCGCAGATGTAAATTGAAAACCCGGACAAAATCCACTGGGAAATTCGGAAGCATAATGTTATTAAATAAAAGTAGTAAATTTAATGCTGAGTCATTACTTGCGCATTAATTTCTCCTGGATTTCATCTCAAAACGTACACACTTGAAACTGCATATATTACGCTGAACCCGCAGAATCTACTTAATTTCTATTTACTTTTCCAAATTCACTTTACTCACCCATGCAAATTTGCTTGCACGTGCAATTGCAAATTGCAATGATGATGATGCGGGCACGGTGAAGGGTGAAGCGAAGCGACTCAGTTAGATACTAGATCACAGGGATTTTTCATGCTCCAGTAAACAAAAGATGAATTTAGCAGTTTCGTGATTGTGATGATATCTTCTTTAATTATGCTAATGCATGTTCAAAAAAAGTGGGATGAAAATGGAAATGGAGCACTGCACCACCGCAGAGACAAAGAACATCTCCATGAAAGTACGTAAATACATAACAAAATGGAATAAAAAATGTGCGATGGGAAAAGGGAGCTGAGCTTCGGGAAAAGTATCTCACCATCACCACAAAAAGCTGGAAAAAAATGTTCCACGAACTTTCTACATGTTCCATACATCAACATTTTCATGTGGTTGCTGTCCATGCTCAAATTCAAATGAAGTGTGAGCTTCGTTAAGTTACTGATATCAAGTTGCCCCTTGGCTATCCATGAAACAACGACGTACAAAACGAGTTTCCGCTTTTCTCTGTCACTTGCAGCCTTCCACATCACATGTTTATTGAAAAAGGGAAGTTTCCAAAAAATCCAAATCTAAACCTACCTCAAAGTCATTTTGTTTCATTTCATGGACAAAAACTTTTGTCGTTAAGTTTTTTTTACCTATTTCTTCCTAATATTGAAAAAACGAAGTTTTCACAAACTGTCGCAACTTTTTACACGTTGACTACCTTGTCAAAACTTTTCAAGTGTGTCTCAGGCGTCAGGTTACATTTTAGTTACAAGTCTCATTAAAAGATATCAGATAGAGACTAGACAGTTAAAAAGTTGGAGTTTTTAGAGCTTCCTGTAAAACTGCAACAAGTTCAGTAACAAATTCTTTCGGATACGCTTCACGTTTCATCATCTTCATCTCATAAAAAAAATAAAAAATGTCTTCATAAACCATGCATTATTAAGACCGAGAAATATTCCCAAATCGAATCTAATATCCGATGATTTATGCAGCAGTCCAGCTCCAGACTCCGAAAATGAAACTTTTCATATTTGATACAAACAATTTGTTGCCTGACACATCTAAATCGAAAATTATTTTGTAAGAGAGGACACGATAAGGACGAACGTTGACTCTCGAGGACGTTGACGCTTCTTCTTATGAGGCTTCCCTTTTTATTCATGTTACATGATACATGAGACGCTTCTCCTTGCTTGTGTTGTAAAGACTTCTAGGAACTTGTAACTAACAACACATTCAAAGTGATGATGTTTGCGTTTGCTTCTTTACACTACACAAACACAATTGATTTTTTATTATGTAAAGCAGAACCAGAACGAAAACGTTTTCTATGTATTATACATTTATTGTAAATGTGGCACAGGTGCGAACTGCCTACAACGTCCTACGTGAACTGCTATGATTATCATCATCATCGTCATCACTATCACCAATATCATTACCAGCCAGCCAAACAACATAACATAGCAGCTCAAATGTTTTTTACTGTGTTTACTCTTTTCAACGAAGTATAGTTCATTCATTCCCAATTCCCAACTTGGGATTCCCAAGCAAAATGCCTGTCTTCTACTATTACACTAATATCATTTATTTGTCTGAGTGAAGCTGCTGAACAGCTCTACTACATAATATTATGAACTCTTATGCGATATGCGAACTGAGCTCGAGCTGAAAAGCTTAGCTTTAGCTTGTGCATGTAGTAACTGCGAAGTTAGAATGAAAAAGTTGGTCAAATTCATTCTTCACCATATCATATAGTACATAAGTCGTAATATAATGTTTGGTTTGGTCAAAGTCAAATTCGCGAGTTGCAAATTTTTGCACATGTAAAATACACGAACCTTATCAGACAAACCAAACGTTGAATAAAGAACTTTACTTTAGGTGGGCAGATTCTATCTGTATTTACACATGAGCATGAAGCACAACGTCATTAAAAAACGTTTTTTCTCTCATGTGTGTGCATATAAGAGATTTAACAATTCATGAAATTTCATGAACGTTAGAGTGACGTTGACTCTTGTTTATTTCGATGTAATGATAAAATCGTTTTTGAAAACGTTCCATTTTCTCCTAAACCAAAACAGTATCAAAGTAAATACCAATTAACTTGATTTATTTTCAGCTTCGTATATAAACGAGATGTTTCAAGACTGAAGTCATCATTCCACCGACAGACTTGAAAGACTCATTGTCAGTCAGTCAGTATTTTTATTGATCTCACTTCTCGAGATCTTTGATTTTCTTTGATTTCAGTTTCAATTTAATCTAGTAAAGTAAAAGCTTTTCCTTAATAGACTCGATTTGTTAGTCATTTTTTGATTGAAACTAGTCAAACTTTACATTCTTTTATATTTTCTGTTAATAAAACTCACAAAGCGAAAGAGATTTTCGTTCTGTTTTAACCATGAGTGGGAAAAATCTAAAAAAGTCGACAAAAAAGCAATCTACGTTAACCATCGAAGCCCACGATAAGTCAGAGCTTCCTGGTGTAGACTTCAAGAATAAATTGGGACCCCGATCTTTAAAGCATGAACGACTAGATCTGAACACTTTCCGTGGAGAAAGCCGCTTTCTCAGCAGTGTTCAGAAGGAACTCTCCAAGAAGTCCAATCTCAACAAATTACAAAACGCATTCAACCACCAGAATCAACAACAAAGCCAAGACTCCACATCCGCAACAGCCTTCGGAAACAAAACGGTGTGGTGCACGAATCAAAGCATTTCCATGCAAGTTGGATCCCCACTGGCTGGAATCTGCGAGCAAAGCTATGTCCAAAAGTGGAGGAACAACGAGCTCATCAAAGAGATTCCGGTGGCATTTGAAGAAGACGCTGATCACGATGTGAGCTCCAGCATAAGAGGAAAGGAAGCGAGACCTTCCGTGATCGCTGTGAACTTGAAATGGAAGAATGGAATCGAGTTGAAGCAATGTCACAAATTCACCACAAGGACGCGTCAGTTGGAGCCGCTCATGAGAAAAACCGAGTTCGACTATGAAACGAAGACGAGATTCGCGGAGAAAGTGGAATCTGCTTGTGAGCAGCTTTTTCCGGACTGGAAACAAAAGTTGATGGTTCTGGATGGAAACGAGTGTCACGGACAGATCTCGTTTAATCCAGGATCTTCATCTTCATCTCAGAAGTCTGATAAGCTCCAAGAAGATGCAACTCCTCATCCCACCAAATCATTCTCAACTCAGGCAGATTCTAATACAAAGGAATGGAGGGAATTCACGGACCTCCAAGAGCACAAAATCCTGGCGATTCCCTTCTACACGAAAAACGGCTTCGACATGGATCTCAGCCAAAGATACCAGTTTCCTTACCAGGCCAAGTTCGTCATCGGGCGGAAAGCTTATCATCACAAGTTTTTCCTCCAGCTGCCCATTTCCAAGTCGCCGCAGCATTTTGGTCTTATCTTCACATTTTCCGAGGACGCCCAAGGTCTCTCCAAACTGAGAATCAAATCTCTCCTCACTGTCTACAGCATTTACCCTGAAACGCCAAAGTTCGCTTGCCTCGAGACCTACGAGATGGACGGTGAAGACCTTCACGGGCCAAAATCAAAATCCAGGGGGAAATTGAACCAGAGTGAGAGAGCTGCGAAAAACGC
The DNA here is from genome assembly GCA_021029165.1 of Cyphoderus albinus. Classification (NCBI taxonomy): domain Eukaryota; kingdom Metazoa; phylum Arthropoda; class Collembola; order Entomobryomorpha; family Paronellidae; genus Cyphoderus; species Cyphoderus albinus. The sequence continues at coordinate 20,844 of VYYJ01001941.1, forward strand.
TGTCCAACTGCTGTCGGATAACCTCAAGGAGGAAAAAATTGTGAGCGGATTTGGCAGTAATAATTTCTCAGTGTCCAGAGATTTCGCGCAGGCTGGGGACAACCATTTCCGGCATCACCGACTGAACGATGACCCGATGGCCGGCAAGAAGGAAAAGAAAAAGCAGCAGGTTTTGAGAAACATTAAAATGGAGCAAGCCAGATATTAATTTAATTAGCTCAGTGTTAATTAATTATCTACTATGCAATGTAATGAAATTTGTTACGAGGCTCAAACTGTTTTATTACATAAAAGACTACTAAAAGCGCGATATTTTTGTAATTATATAAATATCATATTTATTTTAATAAAATGATCTGTAATTACAAAAATTATAATTTACAATGTTTTAATGTTTGTAAATAATCATGAATTAAAAATTGATACATCATACGACATTTGCATAATAATTGAAGGATAAAATTAATTAAACTAGGTACGCTCGATGGATTCTTAATTGTTACATTAAACTATACATTGATCATTTGATTTCATTTTTTCGATTTTGTCAATCATAATGGCCTGAGACATGAGACTCATGGTTAACTAATTCAGTTTAGGCTTCTTAGCGTCAGGTCCACAATTTTCGGCGACAAACGCTCCAATATCCGCCTGAGCCTTACTCAACGATGCCTTCGTAGCCAAAGTGAGCAAACTTCCGGCATTCTCGACAGTGCAAATCTTTCCCAGGCTGGCATCCAGAAACATTTTCAAATCCTCAATTTGATATTTGTCCACAACGGAAATGAATTCCTCCAGAGTTTCAGGAGCTGACCACTCGTCCGCCACCTCCCCCGTGTAGCTGAAATGCAGAATGAGCTTGACCGTGGTTCCGGAAACATCGTCAAGTTTGATCACTGCCCTTGAGTCTTCCTTGTCATTCTCCTTCTTCATTTCCAAATCTGACTGAAACACGGCTTTGAACACATCACTCATCCCGTCGAGCATCCAGCTGTACGCATAAAATTCCTTTCCATCACTGGAAACTATTTTCATGTCACTGTACTTCGGGTCATTCTCCAGCTTCTGGATCATCTGACACAGGAAGTCCGTGCGTTTCCACTGAATCTTTTCCACGGTATCATTCGCAGTTTCTTCCAACTCTTCATGGTCTTCCGGTTCCACTTTGGTCACAACCACCATGGAAATGATGAAGACAAAAGTGAGGGGCGTGTCAGTGGGTGGCTTCATGTTTTTTGCTAGGCTGGGATTCATCAAATGCGACTTGTCATTTTCTACATAGCAAATGCGCGTCTCGCCAGCACGGTGTTTCCAACGGCCTGTGTCTAAAATTGAATTTTAACCAGTTTTCACTTTCTTGTACTTAACGACTTTATTTAAATCTAAATCATTAAGAAAATTCATACCAGATTGTCCCTCAGCGATTTCCACCCCATAAGAAAGTTGCATCTTTACGGAAACACGTGCGTCAACTTCCGAACGACAGCGGCGGTCTTTCTTCAGCATGTAGAAAAGCATCGCTTCTTTATTTGTCTCCGGATCCTTCATGTCTTTTTGGGGAATCCAGAACATCCAGCTTGATTTCGAACCTTTTTTGGAATCCTCCATTGTGCACTCGAACTGTTGATGCTTTGCTGACTCCAATTCCTCCTGACTCCCGATTTTAATCTCCCACCTGAAAGTTTTCTCTTCGACCGAGACCTGAAAAGAAAAATAATTAATTAAGTTATCAGTTAACAAAAAATACTAAATACAAATTAGAAAACAATTAAACAACGCAATTATTATGTTAATTAAAACTATACCTCGCATTTCGCCTTCTCTTTCGGTTTCTCCACCTCCACGGCCACCACAGGAGGCTCCGGCACGGGTTCCGGCTCGGGCTCCGGCGCGGGCGTGTTTCTGTTTCCCATTGTAATTTTTAAATCTCACTTAAATATTCACTGATTATTATGATGGAGAGACTCACTCTTTTTCTATCAGTTAAGTAATTCAATAATTTAATCTAATTCCGTGTCAAATGAGTATGAAGCTGACGCATTCAATTGAAGGTTCAGTAACTTTTTCACTGAAAACTTTTCAGACCCACCCAAGCAAAATAATATTTTAATGCCATTTAAAGCTAAAGTAACAGACAAGTGGTTATCTGCATGACGATATTTTTCCTTTAGGACCTTGGGTATTCTGTTTAGTTCCATGTCAAAGGTCGTTTCTTCCAATCGCACTCCATTTCCAGTTCTGTTCAAAGTTAAACCTCAACTCAAATGTCTCATGTCAAACTCCTGTTTCATTAAGTGATCGATTTATTTCTAACTCTCCAGTTAAGTTTAAGGAACTCGAGATTTGAATTGATGATTAATTTCATGAACTTAATGAACTACAATCAATTATGCTGACAAAGAGAAATTATTTAAAGAAATGTTTCGAGATAAGAAACAAGCTTTTGAGGAATGCTTTTAAAGAATATTAAAATGGAGCTAGCATGACAGATCTTAATTATTGAATATCCTGATTCTTAATTAATAATCTTAATTAAAATTAGTACTGGTGATTATGTCTGTTCAATGAAATTTTTATAAAATCATTAAAAGTACATCTGCAATTGTAAAAATAATTAGGTTATTTTATTCTCAGCAATTTTTCTTCATTTTCACATTGTCAATTGTGACATAGTGCGAGACAAAATTCACTTCTAGTAGAGTACGTGACTAGTCATTATCAACTTTCAAGTTAAAAAATTCATTTCCTTCAAGTTCAACTTCAAATCTGAATATCGCGTAGAGTGGATCAAGCCGTTTTAGCTTTCTTAGCCGGAGAATGCTCCGCGTTCTCCGCGACGAATTTTCCAATGTTGGCCGCAGCCTTCTTCAAGTTTGTTTCCAGAGCCAAAGTTAAAAGACTTCCGGCGTTCTCTAGGGTGCAAATTTTCCCCAGATTGGTTTCGAGAAACTTCTTCAACCCCTTAATTTCGTATTTGTCCGCAGCGGGGATCAATTCCTCCAGAATTCCAGGGTTTGACCACTCATTTGCCACCTTGCCGGTGTAAATGAAGTGGAGCAAGACCTTCAATGTAGATCCAGAGAGCATTTCCAGCTTCATGATGGTCTTATCTTTTGCAACATCGTTTTTGAGTGCCTTACTGATTCCAGAGAGTATGCAGCGGTGCGCGTAAAAATACATGCCATCACTGGAAACAATTCTCATGTCACTGAACTCCTTGTCATTTTCCAACTTCGCAATCCACTGGTCCAGCAGCTGCATCCGTTCCTCTTGAGTCTCATTTTCTTCGATTTCCACGATTTCCTTTTCAGTAACTTTTGTTTCAGCTTTTGTCAAAATCTCGAACTTGATCTTGATAACCAGAATGAAGTCATTGGGTAGCTCCATGCCCAACTGTTCCAAATGACAATCCTGCTCATCTCCAGCCTGGTGTCTCGAGTTCTCTAATTTCACAATAGGAGGTTTATTACGTTAATTATTTTCATTAATTATTATATTCGTTATTACAAGATGAAATTTTTAGTTTAAATGCACACCTGACCGTCCCTCAGCGATTGTGACCCCGCCGATTTCCATCTGTATGGAAACTCTGGCGTCGATTTCTCCACAGCACCCGTCTTCTCTCATGAGCATATACTGAAGTGTGACAGTTCTAGTTACATATCCCTCCGCGAACAACATCCCTTGAATTTCTGCAATGGAAATCCAAAACCGCCAAGAGGATTTCGTGCCCTTCGAATCTGTAAACTGAAACTCGAATTGTTGATTGATCAAATCGTCATTGAACAAGAGTTCGTGGTAATTCTGAATCTCCCATCTGCACATTTTCGTCTCGACATCACACCCACTTTTTGCTACAATCATTTTTGCCATTTTGATTTGAAACACTGAAGATGAATCGAGTAAAGCTTTTCTTAATAAAAGTTCTCCAGGTATTCGCAAAAATGAATACGACGCATTCACACATTAAAAATCTTTGTTATCGCTTTTCCCCACCTTCATGAGAATTTTCACTCTCACATAGCTCTAATTAATAAATCAAAATAATTTCAAGCTGTAAATACTCTTCATATCTATAGTAATTACATGTCGTACGTATTTAATATCACGCTTCTCTCTATATTAGTCATGTCAAAGGTCATTTCACTCATTCCATTTCCGTCCGTAGTACATACGTACGTAGTTGCAACCAAAAGCAATCGTGCTACAAGATACAAACTACAAAATTGTAAGCCACATTTATGATTGTTCAGTGGTTTTTGGCATTGCATTCATGAATGATAACGGTAAATGACTAAGTTTCTGTACGAGCCAGTGTTTAATAATTAGCAACACATTCATTAACCTTGCTAGGTCCAACGAAGCCACGTTACCACACGTTTTTCATTTCGCATGAAAGTTCAATTACTTACATTTTTATTATCGCATTTCAAATTCTTACGAGGAAATATTAAACCTTGTTTTTCTAGACTGCCCTTCCCACTTTTTGTGCTAACTACTAATGGTGAAAAACGAAGATTGGCACATGTCGCTGGATGCAGCGGGCCGGCGTTCATGTG
>VYYJ01001942.1:0-25391 GCA_021029165.1 Cyphoderus albinus
TAGTACTGAGCAAAGAAATGAAGGTAGGTGAGCAGAGTACTTAGAAGGAAACAGATGAGATGAATGAGTCACTTTACTTTTATTGTTGTCCCTTTCCAAAGTAATGAAGATAATCTTTACAAAAGTGAAACCGGAACTACTTATGGACAGAATTCATGCTTTAGAGAGAGAGAAAGAGGGGAGCATGTGTCAGACATAAAAACGTTCGCATTAACATAATATAAAAGTGTAATGTGTTTCTCATTACATTCAAGTACTATGGTTCATCACACGCAAGAAGGCTATATGTATAGCTATGGCCAAGTTCAAGCTCAAACATGCCAAATCGTGTGTAGAATGAATTTTGGCATCATGCATGATCCAAAATAATTGAAGGACAGGTGAGATGGTTTATTTATGCTGTACATTTTTGTTAAGTACCTATATTCATTCTTGGAAAAAAATGACCTAAACAAAACATTTTTTGGCAGTTTTGACCCTGAAGTTTTCCAAGAGCTCTTGAATGTTTGCAAATATTCTAAACAGCATCTGTTCTTCAAGGTATACTGCCAATGTCATGTAATGAACAAACAATTGAGGGAAAACAGTGTTACTCTGCACTGTAGTTTGTCTAATCGGCTAAGAAAATTACAAAAAGTGAAAAAATGCTATATTACTAGCATTTCTGTATTTCAACTTCCATATTAGAGACAAACTCGTTTAATTTTTTCGTCGACGATTCATCTTGGCACTGCATCTAAGATGCAGCATCTTTTTGCACTGCCTTTTCACTCAACGAAATAACTGTTGAAATACGTCCACAGTAATCAATTTGGCAATAAAGAGAAGAGAAAATAGAGTATAGAAAGTTCTTTTGTCCAAACAAAAAGCTTTTCATTCCCAATAATACATTTAGAAATGAAAGTGAATTCTTCTATACTTTTGGAATAAAGTTAGCACACGGCTATAATGACATCGTTTTTAGATAATGGGTTCTCTTGTGGAACTCAACTGTAGTGAGTAAGTGAACCACTGCTTCCTGCCTTTCTTTCTCTCTCTCTTAGGACTTTGAGAGTTTTAGTCCGTCCCATCTCATTTATTTCATTTTTTACTTCTGCCTCTTCCGAAAAGTCTATTTTATTCTCTTCCATTTCCGAGCTTTGCAAACAAGAAACGCCTCCAGTCTTTCAATAGTGCTTTCAATTTCTTTGTCCTTTGTCTTTCCTCGGAGAAAGTGAACGTCGGCCAATTTTGTCATCCAACTCCGAATGACTGATACAGATGAGAGCGTTGTTAATAGCTTAAGTCATTTATTCCAATTAAGAATTAACAATGTCGTCATTGGCATTGACATTGCAATTTAATGGCGCATATGTTTGCCACCAGTAGGAAAGTTTGAGAATTTAGAAGCTTACATAGGTTGTGCCTGTCTGTATAATCCATATTCTTAAGCATCGTTACCAAAGCACGAAGACGCCTTTCACCACTTTTTCTTGGTCCGCTTAACGCGACGTTGTCAAATCGAGCACGACAGATTTTTAATATAACTTTACGTTGTTCAGGCAAGTGGAATATCCACATGAATAAATTATCGAGAGCTTTACAAATGTGTCTTTTGAAGTCATGCAAAAGAATATGTTGTGAGCCGAGAAGAAATAAGAGACACGCAAGATACCAAGGATTGGTTGATGATTGGTTGGTTTCGTTTTCGTCTTACGATTGCTATTGACATCAGACAAATATAAATTGGACAAAAGGTATCCAATTCAGGAGAAGCTTTCTCTTTTTGCCAGGTTCTGTTTCACTTTTTGCTGTGAAGTATGTTTGAGGCTTGACGTTTGAGGCATGACGCGGGAGAAGCAATGATAGTCTAGATGAATGCGATTCTCACTTTGAAGAGAAAAAGAGAAGAAATTCATCGCAACTTACTTGCTTACGTATTTTCCAAACGCGAGTGTTCGTCGTTTGCCTTGCGTTTCCCTGTGCTAAACCACACTCCACACGTTACTTTTTGCTTGCCCATTAAGGTCGTTCCAATGTCAAGGGAAAGAAATAAAAAATCTTGGCACCGGACCAAAACTATGCCGTACAGCATTGATGCTCAAAACATAATGCAATGCTACGTGCATTTCAGTCACAAGCGATTTTTATGCACACTTTTGGAGTTTCTCCGAGCTTGTAAGGGAGAAAAGTTTCCGAGTCTGAGTGTGCTTCGAGCACTGGAATTTGTGCATTTAAAGCAGACTATTTTGAGTGCCAGGCTATTTTCATGCTTCCTCCCACAATTTAAATTTCCTGTGCATAAAGTATGTACATGATACACATACTTCTACAAGAAAATGACGGCAAGCATGTTTCATAAAAAATATAATTTTTTTATTATTACCATTCTTCAAGTTAGACTCTTGAAAAATGATACAATTTGATACTACCTTTCCTGAACTACTGGTGCATTTATTTGCTTCTCCGGTTTACGGCTTTTCTCTCTTTATCTTTTTATGATAGGAACCGCTTGCACAGCAAAACACTAAAATGTTTAATTCAAAGAAAAGTGGATCAAGAGCATTTTTGTTGTGAAGCTCAGTGTAGTAAGCAATTGTTCTGTTACGCCTTCCATCCGCATCCAGCCACGTTTCTCATAATTCATTACATGGATTTTGGTGGGACTTTTGAAAGCAGGGCAGAATCTTCCTGGGCAGGTCAACTCCACTTTTGCATTTTAATTTACTTTTCACCAGACAGAAATTTGACAATTTACAATTTTATTTCGAATACGCTTCAGATGGGTTTCGTTTCGTTTGTTCTATATTGACATTAAAGAAATTGAAGTTTGAAATTGAAGTTAAAATCAAATATTTTTGTTACTCCAGTTATAATGTCCGTAGTTCCTACACCATGCTACGTTTGCTTTCATTAGTTTCTCTGCAAAGTCATGCAGCATATCTTAATGGCCTTTACACATATTTATTGTATGACAATCCGTAACCTAATCTATTTAAGTACGTATAGCTCATAGATCACACAAATAATTAAGCTGGAATGTTAGGCTTATAGTACACATGTGTAAGGACAAACCATTGCAGCATGGAGTGAAGAAAAGAACAAACCCATAAAATGATTCGAACAATTTTCGTTGCTGGATTCGTCGATTTCCTAAAGTTTGCTTTATGACACTTTTCCCGATATTTTATTTTATTCAGTGATTGATACAGTGCCAGCGTGTTTCTACTTTCTATTTGAATATATTAATATAGTTTATTTTAAATAGAATGTAATATATCGCATGCGAAGTTTCGTGCAAAGCGGTACATGCTGTGATTAAACTTGAGTTTTATTAATGAATTATCGTACGTAACTGGAATGGGCCGGTAGGAGTTTAAGAGACTCTTTAGAATTAATTTTGCCATTTCGAAGATACAATAGTTATAATTACAGTATTCCTTCGTTTTTTCCTTCATATCAGACAGTTCAACCAAAATCGTAAATTAAATTGAAGTTGGTTTGTGGACGAAAATCCTCATTTAAATGATAGTGAAGGTTGAGCAAACAGCAATAGTATAAATTACGGAGTAAAGAGAATAACGTGTCAGATACACGTATTATTGGCACTGGTTTCTTTTTTTAAATGTGATTTGTATTTAAGTACATGATCACCCTCTGTGCAAAAAAAGAAGATTTATTTCTAATACCACGTGAACTTTGTCATTCTTTTTCGGTGAAAATCAGAGAACCCATTCGGTTTCAATAATTCTTTCGCTTTGCAAAATGTTTACAAACTCTACTCAAAAACAATCTGAGCTTGAACTGTCATCAAGTGGTGTCAGTGCAACGCTCGTCTAAAGTTGGTCACATATTGTGTACATTTGTCTTTGTACAAATATTGTACTTGACCCGAATCGTTTTTTTTTGTAATTTCACTGTCAACAGTCAACAGACTAATTTCTGCAAAAGCTTTCTCCAACCAACGAGTTACTTACATGCGTGACCAAATCTTACGTTATATGTTATTCCAATATTAACAACCCTGAAAAAATGACGCTTTGATCCTTGTTAAGAGTTTAAAGTCACGAGTAAAGTGCACATTTTAATGTATAGTACATACATATGTGTAACCGTAAAAATTAAAGCAATTTACTGCTTTTACTTAAATGGTAAATACAAAGCATTACTGATACGCTGATGCACAAATCTGTAAAATGAAAATCGTAAATTTTAAGTGTCCTTCTGAATGCTTTAATGCACCGCAAGAATGTCTATAAGTTATATGTAATGCGAATGCGACATGGTCGATTATATGTACAATCTGTTTTCGTGCAGGAACATAAAAGAATTAAGTTTCTCAGGTTTGCTTCTATGCTAAGGAACATGTGATGGGTTTGGGTTATCATAATAACAAAGCACATTAAAATTTTAGTGTGTCTTAAAGAGATACGAGGCATTATTATGTCAAGGACCCCTCCGGGAGTTTTGCAACTTTTAGTTACCTTAATAAATAACGTGTATAATGAGAAAACACTTTGATGATGGTGATGCCGTTGGCAAAAAGACGGGACTAATTTTTTACATGGCAATAAATAGCCTTCTTGTGAACCTTTTTTCAGAAGCATTCCTATCAAATGAGTTGCTTGAGTGTTACAAGAACGGTCTGCAGTAACACCGTCCATTGATATAAGACGGTATACAGAAGGAAGGGTATAGAATAAGGAAGCACTGAGTGTTTGAAGTAGTGAAAAAATTTCCATTCAAGTAGAAAGGATAGATTACGAGAATTGCGCATTACAAAAACGGTACACGGTAAGGTTCATGGAACAGCTATAAAAAGAGTAAATGTTCTGGAAAGGCGTGTGATAACATGTGGCCATTATTCAGGTCAACAGAATGGCTTTCATAAAAACTGCTGCAGCGTCCCCAATAACCTACGACATTTTTACATTACACTAATTGAACTATCAGATTAGATTGCTCAGTGTAAGATTGACTTTAAAAAAGTCCAGAAAACAAGTTCTAAAGTCATACAATTTCCTAATTTGATAAGCTATAAAACAACATTTTCTTCAGTTATGGGTACTATGATACAGCTGTCAAATAAATAGATTTGATGCTGGTACATGTGCCATTGTTATTTCTTATTTCTTCAGTTATTTCTTAAAAACTGTGGAAAGGCAGTCGCTATAAGTAATTCTTTTACCGGTTAGCTTAACATTTCATGGACGTAAATTCGGGTATGGATAACTATAACTGCCAGAACATGTTAAAAATAAAGTGCCACTGACCTGCATTCCACAGATGCGCGCACCTAACTGAATAGATGTTGTAAGCGCTGCTTTCGCCGTTTGCGACTCTCGCTTCGTCGGTGATGCCGAATCTATATAAGAATAATAGTGTTAATTCCATTTAATTAATTATTATACAATAAGATCTGTTATATGTCAATTTTTTTACCTCCGTACTGCCGCGTACCCATTTTTAGATCCAATACACACGGGTACTCAAAACGCCAAGTGAGATTTTCAAGAAGGAGGAATTCTATTAAGAAGCATACAATAATATTTTGTGATCACATTTTGCCATGTGTAAAGCTATTAGTTTTATTCTTAGCACGTAGAAAGAAAATGGCACAATGATAAACAATTTAAGCGATAATCTTACTCTGACAATGGGGTTCTTTATCCTTTTGCTGTTGAGTGAGGTTGGATGATCCATTTCGCCGCATTTTAGAAAGTTGATTCTGATGACACTTTAAAACCCATGGGTTGTGTACTCGACCGAAACTGGAGGACGAAGATGAAATTGCTGACGATGTTGCACTAGACGATGGCGTAGATGATGTGGAAGTGGAACTGCTATCGCTACTTGCACTTGCCGTGCTAATGTCATTACTGCAGCTTTCGTCGTCCGCTGAAGATGAGGCGAGTCGCTCACTCAGTCCATTTTCCATTTCAATTTCAATGCTTCCAGTTGTTTTCAGTTTAATGCGTCTATTTGAAATAGAGAGATGACATGAATTATAATATTTCTATACAAATGCTTCTTATTTTTCATATCCATCAAAACTCCTTATTGAATGCGTATATGAACATATTTTGGATTTGCCCAAGTGGCAACTTTCATTTGTATTCGATGATTGACTGGCTGTCTGCTTTATTTCATTCGTTAGTTGCAATAGCCATTCAACGAAACTGTTGATGCCAGAAATTTCTACATACATGCAACAGTGTAGTCTTTTCAATGCCATTCTTACTCATCTTTCTTAAGACTTGATGGAAACAACAAAGTATAGATCGAAAGGTCTTGTATTTGGCATTGTAAAGTTCAGAGGAGTCAGTTTGAGATGAGTCAGTGATTTGCGTTTAATTTATTTTGCAAGATTTCATTTTACTTTCAATTTCACATCTGAACAAGTTACATGTGTGAGTGACATGATGCGGAGCGAATGAAGCAAGCGACGTATTCTGTGGGAATCCACGTAGTAGGCATAATACATCTGTAAATAGATGACTGCAATGCACGCTCCATAAAGCTGTCAATCTGTCATCTCAAGTTTAATCCTAAATGACAACTCGTTATGATAAATGCGAAAAGATATTTTGCCCCGGTTGGTCCGCATCACATTTTGCTGAACAACTAGAGAATTATAAAATAACCCAAACTTTTCCAACCTGAAATCAGAATTATTATTAGCAATAAGTTAGGTTCAAGAACGTACTCTAATTTTGGAGGTGGCAACCGAAAGAAAAAAACTTCGTTTCATTGAGTGGTTCGAAAATTGACAAACAAGAGTCAAGATCAAATATGTATGTCCCAAAATATTGCGTGTATTTTTACAAACCATATAAAGCACGAGAAACAAGGTAAACCTTAGTCACTGACTTTAAAAATAGTACATATTTTGACTAGTCCTATGACTGAGTGGAGCGTTGGCAGAGACTTGAGACTGCCAGGTCGTCAAATGTGCTAAATCAAAATCTACCCCAGGCTAGTTTTAGAATTTAAAAAAATAAACCCGAAGTTTCTCGATTTTTTTTTGCAAAACAACAGGAATCTCATGCGTCAACGGGAGTCGGATCTGCGGGAAGTGTTATTGCCTATTAAATTCAAAAATATCCCACCGAATTGAATTAAATTTTTTATACAGCTTCTTATTTTGCGACTAAACATTCCACTCAGCTTTCGATGAAATCATATTCCACACTCATTGTCTTTTGATGACGAATACGTGATCTAATGCGCAGGGTTCAAGTGGTTTGATATCAGGCACTTGCCAGCTTGATAATTCAACTTCCCCATTTAATTAAGATAATATGTTTGAGAGTTAACAGTGAGGTTTTAAATTACTAGGTGAAAGGTTTTCACTACACTTCATCATTCAATAGTACTGATGATATAACGATAAGTTATCTAACACTCAAGTGGTTTAGAATTGCTCGTACTCCTACACTGCGTAGTGCTCTTATTCAAAAAATGTTGATGATTGCGTTTTTCGTTTGTATAAATGCATACTTATGTATTTACTAGTGGCATGCTACATTATTTGTATATAGTTTACTGTCATTAAGCATTTGTTTAATTTAGTCAAAAGTGGAGAGAAAATAGGCGCCGAAAGTTTCCAAATCAGAGGTTGGTGGTGAATTAGCAACCTTTTTAAATGATGCAATTAATTTGCACTGTTTACATATGTAACAACGTCCTGACAAGTTTTATGGCCATTGTGATTATTACACCTGCATCCAATTAAGTATCACCTCATGTTTTGAAACGGAATTAATAATAATATTTGTACATGCAACACGCAATACGAGCAAAACACTTGAAAATAAAATAGGCATTAAAATATAATTAAATACTACTAAATATGGCGTACAAAGTAATAGGTATACGAATTTACACAGGAATTAATTAGGTAAAACAGCCAGATGAATATTTTTGCACATTTTCTGTTTGTATACAAAAATAACTATTTATATTTAGCTTTGATAACGATGTAGCTTTATTACCTGCTTTTCGACCTCTTCTTTGAGCTCGACGAGTGATACCTAAAGGATTTAGGAGCATACGCCGCAACCGTGATGTAACCATCAGGATCTTCTTCAAATCGGACCTGTATTACATCAGAAAACGAAAAGATATTACAATTGTTTGTATATGACAGTTTGCAAGAAAAACATGGCTATGATAAATTTTAATTCTTTCAATGCAAATTCATCATGAAGACGTGTCATGCAAAAAAGATTAGTTCATATGTAGCCAAAATTTCATTCTAACATCTTCACAGAATGTTATTCATTATAGAACCAAACAGATAGACAAATATGCCGATGTGCGTGTAGGACTGAAAAATCCATCAAAGACTCGTCATTCGTTAATGGATTTCTTTAGCCAGCCGCCATGCAGTCTAATCTCGCTGCTCGCGAAACCTTTCATCTTGCCGTAAAATAGCCAGTGCCATTAAAAAGCGACTGCTCTGAATTCAAAATAACATATTCTTAGCTTTTAACCTTTTTGCTCCTTCTAGAACAAGTTTGTGAAGCGAGCAAAGTAATTAAATGAGTTCAGAGAAATGATCATGCTGGTGCACAAAACCATTTAAATTATAAAGTATGTCAGTCTTTGCCATGATTATTTTCGACCGAATTATCATATACTGACTTGACGACTTGTTCATATAAAAAATTGTATGTCTCTTGCAAGTTAATAGAGGATTATTCTTGAAGAAGGTAGAAAAATTCCACTCACATCATCCACCATACCAATCAATTGGTTTAATACAAAATTCATATTTTTATAACCGTAAAGTTTGCTACTGTGGTGAGCGAATAACTATTGGCGGACTTTCTAGATATCAAAAGAAATCTCTGCAAAAACTCGTCACAGCATGATTGAGAAAAACTCAGAAAATTATTGGTTTAGTGAAACACCTGCACAGAAAAAGGAGAAAAATGACACGACTGTTCAAACTTTCAAAGAGCATGGGAAAATTTGTGTGTTAAGCCTCTAGTCTGCAGTTTTAAGGATATCTTGGGAATCTCCAATTTATTCAAGCCTAAACCAAGGCGTTGAATTCAAATGATTCAGAATCTGAATTTCAGATATTCATTTGGTTGCGACGAATGAAACGCACGCTTTAATTGCCTGGGTTTAATCATAAATTATAAACGGGCCCGGATTTACAATTCTTCAACCACATACCTTTTCACACAAAAAGTTTACTTTTTCAATCCTCATTTAAAGTTTAACAATTAAAATTCGCAGTTGTTAACCTGTGAAACTGCGATCATTTCATACAACAATGTATAAAATATATGTATAGCAAGTTACAAGCCGATTCACTCCACAAAATCTCCTACACTTTTTCTATTAAAAAATACCCATTAATTTGGTAAATTTCCGTTGAGACTTGGGCTACTTTTATAGTATTTAAAATGTAGACTATGAAATGCAAATTATACAGAAACGAAGCTTGGAGCATGGAAAAGTCGCTGAAAAGCCAAAAGCAATAACCTTTCCTTCACCCATAGGTATTTAACAGTGGCATTAACGACTTACATTAGAACACTTGAAAACTTAATTTACTAGTACATTTGTGGACAAACCTATCTACACGAAGATAAACAAAATATTCCATATTCAAATATTTCTTACGACTCCTCATAAATAACTTCACGACGAGAGCTCAAGTACGTACGTAGCCTTTTGCTGGCGGTGCCAGTGCTCTCAAATATTTCTTGGCAGATTCAATCTTTCAAGTTATATCCTTCCTTCAGTGACTAATAACAAAACGTAACATGAATTATGGTTCAGCCATCTGCTTTCTATTTTCATGTGATGGGTTTTGCTGGTTCATTTCTGAAAATAAAACTAATCTACATATTTTTAGCTGGCAAAAGTGTAAACATTATAAAAATCCGTCCATGAAAGTTAGGTACAGACGCCCAATATGAAGCTTGAAAGAAATCGCAAGCAATATTTTAATGAATGAATAAGCAGTCCTTGATCATTTACATTTTGAAATATGTACGTACGTACACTGTTTTACTCGGCGTGCGTAGTTGTAGTTTATTTACCAAATTCCTTTGAAACCAGATGCGCACATATTTTATAACGACTTTAATCAGATCAAATGAATGTTTATTATTTTAATTGAAGGTTTCCAGTGTGTTTCGTCATTGTCATTGTCAGCATTTAATTAATCCATTATCACAAATGTATAAAAATATAAATTAATTTTAAAATACATAAGCTCTATCTATAAATTAGGATTACGTATGTACAGTACATGAACCACGCCTCAAAAAGTTCCTATAAGTAATATACATTTCTAAAAAATTTAACGTACCTGAACAACTCCTCGATACTCCGGTGTAAACTTTTTCATCGAATTTGGTAGTGTCTCATAAAATCTGAGTTCTTGCTTGATCAACGGCTTACAAACCGTTCGGTCATCCAAACAAAGAATAGAGGAATGGCCGCCAACTTGATGGATAAACGGCTCTAACTGAAATCAAACCAAAAACAAGAGATTGAAATATAATTTTGTTTCATTACAGATTTTGGCACGTGATATGAATACTAGACTACAATAAGGAGATGAGTAGATGACTCAATCTCATCATCATCAGTGTCAATTCAAGGGCACAGACTCCTAAAAGCCGACTGGCAGAAGTGTACCACAGCTTATTTAACTGAACGTGAGTAACTCGAACAGGCAAATGTTTGGTTATTCCATTTAACACAAATGAAAAGTGTAAACGCACAAAGATGTGACAAGAAAAAGAATTACGTTATTAGAGTATAAATGATGCCAATAAAGAGCCCTGTATTTGTATTTTGTCAAGTGAAAGTCTGAAAAACCCCATTTCCATTTATTCTGAAACCTGAGTATTTTCATAAAAGGGTATTGGGTACATGGAGCCTTTTTACTCTATTTTTTGTTACAAAAACTATCAATGTATTATCGGAAACATTTTATCATATAAGCAGATCCTACAGAGTATTACGAGCTAAAAGTATCATTCAAAAAACGACTCAAACGACTGCCTCATGATCGTTCTAGAGGGAATCATCATATCTAATATTATAGAATTTTATCTTTCAGGAAAAGTAGCACTTTGGAGTATTCTCTCTTGGAAGAAGATTTCGATGCGGATAACTTACCAAAAACACAAAATGGTCCCAAGATTCACGATTTTCTTTTACAGCCTATTACTTTTAACATTAAAGTAATATTCTTCTAATCATTGCCTTTTTCAATGCCATGGAACACTGCCTTCAAAAGGTCACTAAAAGATCAAGTTATATATGTAGGTATTCTCAAATTCTCATGTTTCCTTTTAAATTCCCAGTTCCAATTAGTTTCTCTAAATTATCGCAAGCTCCGGAATGCTTGAAGAAAATATTAATTTCTGTGTTGTGCACACACTATAATTTGGAATCCGAATGACGACCCTTCCAAAAATACTACAACATACCCTAAAAATTCATATCACGTCATCCGCAGGTACTTATAAAAGCCAGGAATGCTCTGACTGTATTTCCCTCAGGACTCACTACAGCTAGTCCGCTTTCTCAGTTACGGTTTGGTGATTACGTAAGCAGTGACAGCAACCTATATCAATATGTAACGTATATCAAGTGCATTGTTACAATTCCCTGCAAAGTGATTCTATTCTAGTGAAACCACAGAACAAACATAATACGATAGTAAGCGTAATAATAACGATATTATAAAAGATTGTTTCTCTAGAGCCCTAACAATGCAGACAATGTTTATAGCATTCTTTTTTATAAGGATATTCTATGGAACAAGTGAAATTGGATTCATGCATATACTTAGCTCTTTGAAAACTTTCTTTTATTTTCTTTCTTTCTTTTCCACACAACGGGGAAACTAGTCTTTCGATTAACGAAAAAGAACAATTTGCAATATGACAATAGCAGGTAAACTCCAATGTACTCAATATTACATCATTATTGCACAAGATATCATATGACAGTGAAGGTAGGATTGTTATAAAATATTTATGGTACGTGTTAGAAAAACGGGCGAAGTAGGGAATGTGAGTATAACCAGGAAATGTGCACTTAACATTGGTACTGTCACTAATGTCCTTTTGGTTGCAGCATTGTATGACGCGTTGCGATTTGATAGCTAATAAAAGTTTAGTGGTAATGCGGTGCTTAAGTAGCCAATTTCCGAAATAAGTTTACTACCTCCCCATAAGCACCTGCTGGGTTTCTTGGATATCTCTGCGTCACTCCAAATAAAACCTGATGGGCTTGTTCCAACTTGATCCTGCTAGTGACTGTGATATCGTCGACAACTGAAAGGCTCATGCTTTATTTTGTCAACTTGAGAAACAAACAACACATACTACTTGAGGTTACCAGTCGGAAAGTCCGGAAAGAAAGGTGGTCCTTGTTTTGCAATTTTCGTCGCTTTACTTTTCTCTTATTTTGCAATAAGAGAAAACCAGTTAACATTAGATTCTAATTATATGATGCAATACTCTTATCTCTATATAGTATAATTATGACATGCAATCATCGGCTGGATGTATTTATTAATATGCATTACACTCTCAAATACATAACACACATCATGTGATATCAGATTACTAATCCGTGACAATGAAACATCATTTATTGTGCATCGTTCGTTTTGCTACAGTGTTCAGGTTAGCAGGTTATTGGGACTTTGAATGCTGCATTCTGGATTGCATTTACACAACACTGACAAAATGTATTTAACAACCACAACCATCACAATAAAAGATCTGTGCTTACCATCTGCTTTACACTCAAGTAAACTTTAAATGTGATAGTTATAGGCAGTTGTATTTAAGACCTTATAGCGTATTTAGTTTTATTATAGCATTTTGCTGCATATTTTACAACGTATGTAATAACAACGTTACAACCATACGCAAATGAAAAAGACGAACTTCCAACACCCTTGGTTTCGGTTTCGTATCACATTATTTATTTAAGTGGAAAAGAATATACAATGAAGCATCCACCTACATACGGACAGATATTTTCACTTACAATTACCATTGTTTGTCCATCTCCTCAGTTCATGCTTGGATATTTAATAAATGATATTGCGCGCTAATAATAAACTACCAGGATGAATTAGTGTATTATTGATAATAATCGTCATAATTTGAAAGAGAGAGGTGAAGGGGAAAGTAGCATACAAGTCACTTACTTGAAAATGAGCAATACACATTATTGAGCTAACAAACTGTACTAACGGTTTTTCCGTTTTGATTCATTCCTAATTCATGAAGAGATGCCTCCGAATAAGCAGTGTAACAAACCAAACCAAACTAAAGAATACATTGTATTATATATATATGCTCGTGATAGAAAGAAAAGTGTTGCCAAAAATAGTACAGGAAAATCATTAAAGAACAAGAGAAAGCCATTTGAGATTTGAGTATTTGAGATAACGTTGCCTTTTGAGAAGGATCATTCGTTCGTATAAATAAACTTTCTCTTTTTCACGAAAAAATTTATGAAGCAGGTATTTAACCCAACAAACATAAAATGAAAGAAACAAAGAACACGGATCAAATAAAGTGTGAAAAACGCAGTTTGACACATTTGAAGGAAAATGGCATTCTTGAGATAACGTCATGTACCTGCACATAAAAGAAAGAAAGTGGAATTCCTTTTCATCGCATGAACGAAAAACGAAACGGCTCTTTGAATTTTCTTTCATATTTCTATCGTTAAAAAGCAGAGACATTTATTTGATAGAGAAAAAATACGATTCAGCTAGGGCACCTTCTTTTACAACTGACTTTTTGAAGTATAAAAAACTGACTTCTGACTTCTGACTCAAGAAAGACTCCATGTTATCCACTGATTGATTATCCATTCTTTTAAATTTAATTTATTTTCATTTTGTTTGAAATTCACGGCGTGGACCTGGCCCCCTACTAGATTCTGCTTTTAATGCAATTCTTAGCCTACAAATAATTTCCCGATTATCCCTGCTTGCCTCATTAGGAAGGGAGATTAGATTAAACCTACAATTAATTATTATGTTTGTTTTACTATGTATATATGTATGTTTGCGTTTATTATCAGATGTAGGGAAGTACAAAACATCACCTTATATAAATTAGGTAAATATGTAAAAAACAATAACATCATACCACCAAAACTTATTTTGTGCAAGTGGAAAGCTTTCAGTCAAGTCAGCGAGAACTGGCGTTGTGTAAATGACGTTGCATAATGCACTCGAGTGTGACTAGTAAAAGCACTTGTACATAAAGATAAAAAGGAGTGAAGAAAAATTTGTAGCTTATCATTTTTACAAATTTTCCAATCAACAAAACAGCATTTTACAACCTTTAACGTTCAGCTATAAGCAAGGCAATGACATGTCTTTTATCGAACCTTGCTTACAACTTACATGTTCTATAATTTTATGATTACGATCATATGAAGTTTAATGCATTTTTTATGCTTTTACCCACTGCGCTGCATGAGTTGAATTGAACATATTTCTAAGCCAATCGATATGATTATCAGTTTTAGGAAGCAGAGTAAGAAGGAAAATTTTATTCTTCTTTATTAAATTTCTTTTGATACCGTTAGGCAATGAGTTGTATTTAACTTGTCACAATTCTCTAAACACTTTACTTTACCGCAACTTTGCATAGAAGTCAATAAAGAGCTATCGCTGTCGGTTCATTGATAAGATGATTGAAGTGAATTCCGTTTCTCTATTAAAGTAAGCTAGTAACTCACCTAATGACACTTGGTTGCCCATTGGCTTATCTCTACGACCACTCTCTTCTGTTTCGTTCCACTGGAATGAACTCTCGTGTAGTTATTTGAAATTCAATATCAAACATAATATGAACATGTGTATTTGACATGTGATTTCTTGTAATGCGCATTTTGTAGCCTTTGTTGCTCTTGGTTTGGTTGGAAATCTTGCATTATTATGAAACGATCCTTAATGCAAATTTAGTATCACAGGGTTCATTACAACTAAAGCTCATTGGTGACATTATGATAGTTGGTCTTGGTTGCGTGACCTCGGAAATAAGATTAGCGGTCCGACATAGTTGGCGCCTTCTGGGAAAGGAAAAAGGAAACTTTTCTTCTCAAACCTAGTTAACTTTTCCTTCATTTTCTGTGAGAATGTTTGGTGAAAAGGATAACTATGTCCGTATGAAATACATTGTCTATTTTTGGATAAGTCTTGGAGTTTTTGATAACTTTTTCTCTCCGTCTTATCTTTTCCGTGGATTCGTCATCTTCAATATGTATTTGTTTGGTTATGCTTACTGACTATGAAATTGTCTTTGTTTTGAAGGGTTCTTTATGCACTCTTCTTTAAGGATGAGGTAACGCCGTAGTAAGAAAGAAGGTAAAGTACGTGACCAAATTAAACAAATAATGTGACTTTAGAGGTCATTCAAGCAAATTCTTTTCAAGCTGTCGGAAGTAAAACAGGAGCCTTTTATGTAATGCATGCCTTTCGTCTTACCATTCTATCCAATTTTCCGTACTTTTCCTTTGCAAGTCACGGCCTAGGATGCATACTTTCTACCCAAAAAATGATTTTACCCTATTTACCTACGCCGCGGTTAAAATATGCTTATGAACATAAAAGTCCTATAATTTTTTAAAAACCTTTCGCGAATTACATTATCATATTATCAATAATGCTATAAATATTTCATGCCGATAAGTAAACCAATTTTATTTCGGTAAACTCGTCCAAATTGTTAAAATGTGAAAATAAATTTGTGACCCACCTGAACACGCTCACACTCCTGTAGCTCACTGAGAATGTCCTCGACAGGCATTTTGCGTCAAGTAAAAGATGTCTTTTGGAAAACTGTGAAAACGTTGTCCTGCTGATGATAATATAGGTAGGGGCATGAGCTAAACTCTTCCGCTGCCAGTTCTTATTAATACAATGTGGTAGCGCGATTGTGATGAAGGTGATGATACGAATACTATCAAAAACAGATATGTGCTCATTCACAGTCTCCAGGCAAATACATAAACAGTTTATCCTTTAGTGTCAAACACGTATTGATTTTGCACAGCATAGTTTCCGATGACCTTCAATTCAACTAACCACAAGAGTTTCAGAAATCAGTTACTTTCCGAATTTGACCTTTTCTTCGAATGTTTACCTCACCGGATGCTTTTTATAACTTCACAAAAATAAAGCTTCTTGTCTGCGCAAAATATTTTGTGTAACTTGGTTGTAATTCACTTACTATGTTTAACTGAAAACAAGTTTTATTTGACATTTGGAAGTCAATGGATAATATGAACCAGGCAAAATTTATGTTAACATATAGATTTATTGATCTTTTGTTTGATGTGGTCCGGATGCTGTAATTTGATTTAAACTGACTGACTTTGCAAAACTTAACGGCATAGAAGAGTGCTTCGAAACAAAGCAAATGTTATTATGATAATATTTATCGACTTATGCAAGCTAGCATTTAGTCAAGTGCTTTGTTTTTTTTCTTTTTGTTGTTCTAAAACAAACGAACTTGATTCAAGTCACAAAACACGGTAGAGGTCGACTGTGCTTTGCAGTGATATGTTTTAAAACTATGATTTTGAAGATGACGTCGGTGATGGGATGTGTATACACAGAGTTAGTTGAACGAAACGATTCAATCTTTTTATGCGATTCTTATTTTGTTCCGCAGCTGCTGCTGCATTTGTTATGAAAGATCTGATACTGCGATGCCCCAAAAATGTTCACAGGATAAAAATACAGTGAAGCAAAGAGAGAACTAGGAAAAGTAAGCTATCTGTGATTGGAACTGAAGAACAGCACCGTTCAGGACGACAATCTGTGAACGAATGACTTCACTATCTAGTGAGCACCTCACTTTCATGTAGCAACAAAAAGGAAAAGAGCAAAAGAGTTTTTGCTTGATGAGTAGAATATTCGTTTTAACTTGCCGATTCTGAATCTGAATGCAATGAAGCTACTACATATCCAGCTGAAGAGCAACTTCAAACGGTTGTTACATAGCACTCTGCCTGTGCGAAGTAAGCAAGGAAAGTAAACGCAATAAAGCTTCTTTGATAACGTTGAATTGACGAAGCAGGAATTACTACAGAATCGAGGAAATAAAAAAGCGAGTAAATTGCAATTTCGCATACAGACATAATAATGAACATTAATAGTACGCATTTATGCATGTATTTATTTAGATATGTTGTGCAAAATTTCGTTCACCAGTTCATCACATGAATGCTCTAAATAATCTATTGCTGCATACAACACAAACGTTTACATTACAAGCCAATAAAATATAAGATGAATTCGTATTTTCATACGTGGCCTAGTCTTCAGTTTTGGAATGGATAGCTTTCCATACTTCTATTTCATTAGACACTATTTAAATACAATTTTTAAAAATACACGTATTCTAATTCACTAGTTGGCATTCGCTAGTCTATGCAAAATGTTTTGAGTGTTTGTAGTCCTTAATTTCTACAAAGTTTACATCTAGGTTAGAACAGAACCGATGTGAATTTACATTTTAGAGATTAAAAATGGGTACTAAGTACTAGCTCCTACTAGTTCAGTTTTGTCCAGAGCGCAACCTTTGAGCGTGACTCACTCAGACCACACAAGACTATTGCATAAATATTATTTTTGCATTCTTTTGCATTTTTAGGAATTTCGCATTTTACTTAGGTAAGATCTGAAAATAGACTACTTATGGTTTGGTATGTTGGCTTGGTTAAGGGCTAAAGTGAAACCTGACGTTGACAAAGTTAAACATTCTCTCCCAAGTAAATTACATTATGCATAAGCATTAGAGATATGGAATTCCGTAGAGAGTAAGTTCGCCGTTGTGGAGTCAATTCAATTAGGTCCGTTGAAGAGTATTTTCTCATAGAGCAAAGACAATAATGCTCATGAAGCAGCACGCAAGGGAACTAAACGCAAAGACAAAAACTCTGATACTTTTAGATTCTATTCACTTTGTTACAGTAATTCTAGTTCTAATTACAAAGCGCTTTTGTTCTCCATATTTCTTCAGAAACAATGCAAAATCTAATAATTTATAAAACAATTTTTGGAATTGTCCGATTCAGCCATTGCTAAATGACCAGCAAACATTATGAACTGTTTCGCAGTTTACATTTAGATTTATCATGTCTAAACGCTAATAAGCTAAAACCATAGCTTTACAAGTAAAGGAATTCAAAAGAAATATCAGGGATGAGTGATGTAACCAGAAAGAATTAATTAGAAAGAAAGTTGAATTACAAGACAAACGAGGAAAAAGTTTCCAGTTAAACTATAGAACCTTGGCACTTTTAAGTTCATGTAGTGTAGTGAAATTAAATCGTTAAATTGGTTATATTGGCCTAATCCAATTAGAAGGCAACTACTAAATGTTATATACACACTGCAACCGCAATAACGACTGCTACCACTGTATTGGCAAAGATAAGCATTTTGCAGTTTAGTTGATACCGTACAACAAATCTCATGTTAGAAATACAAACGCAGTACTTTTACCTGTTTAGTACCTTTTTATTGGGGATGTTAATTTTGCTGGTTGCTTCTTATAATTAATACTGTTAGGCTTCAGTTTTGACGATTCGTAAAGAAAAAGCAGAAAAGTTTAACTGGCGCGCAGTAGAGTAATTTGTGTGTATTTTATTACATGTAATTTATGTCTACTCCTTCACTTCTGGGCACTATAACGCGTAACCTACCACCTAACTGGTGTAGTTCGGTTAGCCTACACAACCATATTTCTCTCTTTACTAGCAAATTAACTACTGAAATCTACAATAAATGGTAGATTAAAAAGCAATAAGCATAAGAACAAGATTAACTCACTCGGCAACACCAGCGTAAAAATGATGGACAGAAAAAAGAAGAAAAGATGTAAATGTCGACTTTCGAGGTCACGAATGCTTTACCCCGTTGACTTCGACTAAAAGAAGAAAGATGCTGCGTACTTGACTTTTCAAACGTACCAGACGCAGACATGCAATCAAGTAATACAATAAATATTTAGTAGAGGCATAAGTTACAATAAAACTCAGTTCAATGGACATTCTGTATCTCTGGTTCAAATTGCTTCCAATATTAATAAACACAGATCAAGGCAACAAAAACATTTTAAAACTAGGCATAATCGAAGTAAATTAAGTTGAAGGATAAGAAAAACTAACAAAGCAAAGTTGGCTGCTACTTTTGAAATCAAGATACAAACTAAATACGTATTGATATTTCATTACTTCAAGCATTTTTTGTCTGGTCTTCCCAAAATTAACAACTGCTTTGTTTATACCGCATTGCACAATATTTGTTGAAACGAGAGACGGAATTATCGACCGAAAACTTGTTAAAGCCAGAACGGAAGGCATGAGCCGATTTTGCTTATCCCAAACCGTGTGTCAAAGTCGCTAAAGAAGAAATACGTTTACGCTGGCAATTTTCATCTTCCTCCGTATCATCGCTACCTTGAAATTACAGCACGAACCCGCATATAATTTTCACCTTGTTCAAGTAGAATGAAATGTTTGTCAAGTCAAACTAAAAAATCTCCACCGCGCACCGTTGAAGTAAAGGAACGCTATATCCTTCCAAGCGTAGAAATCTTCCAACACGAAACGTATACTAAATCTTTATCACTTTTTGTCCGTCCTGGGTCGTCAGTACTTCCAGACCATAGCTATTCTATTAAATACTGTATATTTGTACCATATATTACCAAGACCAATCGTTCCTAGCCAATGCACTATAACTTCCAAGAGAAAATATTTCGATTTTAATTGCAATTTTATATAACAAACGGAAAGTATTTATTATAGGAAAGATTACAACCACATGAGTTTTCACAATAACCACAATTTAAAAGAAAAAAAAGTAGTAGAATAACTTTACATAGTAGTACTAATTCTTAAAAGTACCCCAACATTTCATTAACATCTACTTGTACTTTCATCTTAACACATTTTGCCCCGACTCGTGCTTATGTCTTAACCTTACAAGAGTTTATTTTGTTGTTGGATTTTGTTTGGCGTTGAGTATTCCTGTAGATTTTCATGATATGGAAATATTAATTTTCTGCTCATGTTATCTCTCACTGTCACTATATTTGATTAACATATTTTGCCACGACTCGTGCTTATGTCTTAACCTTACAAGAGTTTATTTTGTTGTTGGATTTTGTTTGGCGTTGAGTATTCCTGTAGATTTTCATGATATGGAAATATTAATTTTCTGCTCGTGTTATCTCTCACTCTCACTATTTGGAAAGGTTCTGTTTCTGTTTCACCTGGAATCTCTTTCTCTTGGTTTCCCTCGGGTCTTCTTGAACCTGAACAAGTTGGAATAAGAGAAAAGAAGTGAAAGCATATTTACGATTAACCTTGAATCAACCTTGTACACCTTGTAAGGACATTGGAAGTAAAGGAAATGCACGAAATGGAAACAAACAAAAACAAATACCTTTCTGTGATGATCATGAAAAAGGGTTAGCCAAATTTAAAAGTACTAAAGTTTGCTTTCTTCCATCTTGGGACATAAAAACAAAATAATGCGGCTGTGGTATGTCAACAACGAAGAACAGTAAGAGTTTCATTGTGGTGCAGGAAAACAAGATTCTAATACAAGAAGTAAGCACCAACATCAACATGCATCCTCATCATCTCAACTTTTACCACACAAACTCACGATTTATTAGAAGAAATGCGATGGTTTCCTTTTATATCTCCAGAGTGTTCCGCATAAGTTCAACCTGTTTACTAATTTTCAAATTTTGGATGTGTGGGGGAACTGAAAGTGCTCACGTTTATAACTGTACGTTTATTGATATATGACACCCTGGAGAATTTTGGCGAAAAAGGTTAAATAACATCTTCATTTTATGCAAAACCAACACATCGTCTGAGCTTCAGGCTTCATGTGTTTAGATCAAAATGTTTACGTTACCACACATTATTACAGGCACATTCTAAAATTAGATAAATATAATGCGTTGTTCTCCAAGAAATTATCAAAGCTCGTTTGTCGTTAAACATATGTAATCGACTTTTGAAAACGAAGAAGATTTCGCAAAAGGCAAAACATTTCAATCAAATTTATTCCGCGTCACATGACTTGGCCACATCAATGTGCTTCTTTGTTTAAGCCACTCATCTCATTAGAATTTTTGTAGAAAGAAAATAATGTAAACTTGGAGATTTGTTTGTGTCCCTGTGTGAATCGTTTACGAAATATTACGATTTACAAGAAAATAATTATGGACGAGAACGTAGCTGAACTATAGGCACATCCTGGTTGCGTAATGATTGTCATTTCTTGTGTGTTTTATTTTAGGCTAATCTCTTTCGAGAATCTGATTTACCTAATAAATAACAGCCAACGGCGGTTGGTTGTAATAATGACACATTACTGCGCACTAAGTTTATTTTTCTGTGAGTTATGTTTATAAGAAGGATTAGTATTTTGAAAAAAGTAAACAAACTACTCAAGTAACCTCTTGATTTAAATTCAAGCATCAAACATGTATAAACCAATTATGCATGTATAACTGCTGATTTTTGTGTTTGTAACTCAAAAATGTAGAAGAATAAAAACGCGATAAAAGAGTCTACTTCCTCTGGCATAACCTACCACTTAGCAAAAGCCTCGAGTACTTTGCAAATTACCAATATCTATTTTTGACAGTTGATCTTTTTCTGACTGACTAATGATAATTACTAAATCCGTGGTGCAATACGTAATTTAATGTAACATAACGTTATGTGACGGCAATAACCACTTGACTATTCCATTACTTACTTACAATTAACATACACTCTTCAAATTTTTCTTTCAAGAGGATTTCAAATGCATAACCATAGTCCAAATGATGCAATGAAACCATTTTATTATTTGAAAACAGAAAACAAGATTTATAACAGGTAACCGGTGCTTGCCAGTCAATTTGAATTTGGATTGAAGTGTCTGGGTAAATACCTACATTATACAAAATATTTTAACTAAAATTTCCTTACTCTTTGAAATGAAAGTAAGGTCTAGTTGTTTGAAGCTCTCATATGGAATATCAAATAGGTATGAAAGCTTCCAGTCAGAAAGAAATATTAAAAATACGAACATATTACAAAAGACTCGCACTTGGAAGCAACAATAAAGTTTAGGTAATTTTGCATGTCTGGTGTCTGGTCATTTTGAAAACCCAGGGTCAACCTTGCTTGAAATTAATGCGCAATATTTATCTTTAGTTTTATACTCTTGTCGAGAATTACAAATCTTAATGTTAGTTAAAAGTTTTGTCGCTTGTTGACATAATAATTTACATTAGTACTAAAATACTTAAAGACCCATCCAACACAAGATTACAAGCCAAAACCGAAACCAAACAGCAGAAGAAGTTGAACCGCCGGTAAACTAAGGCTGAAGCCAAAAGTTTTCTTGTTTTGTTTCATGAGAAACGAACACGAACAAATGTTCTTTTGCGTTTTGTTAGTTAAAACCGAAAACTGGTGCTGGCAGGCTGAATCCTGATTTTTATCAGCGTCATCAACTCCAAACGCATCATGTTTTGGTTGCAAGTTGCAAACGAATAAACGAGTGAGATATTGGTGATACGATGGTGAGTAATTGAGAAAGGTGTACATTGAACAACGCGTTAATTTAGATAGAATTTCTTGCACGAGCACACTTATATGACTAAAAAATAAAAGCATTTTCTGTTAAAACTAAAGCAAAGACGTATCTATATGAGTCTTGTTATTGTAATTATTTTTACAGTATATAATGTAGAATTATAGTCCGAATTACTTGTCCAATGAGACAAATCCGTTTCGGTAATTTTAGGATTACAATGATCCCACGTTGGAGTTTTCTTCAGAAAATAAATACGTGCTAAATCTAACATCTCTTTCAGATGGAACTTGGTTGAAAGCTAAAAATACCTTGGCAGGCATATCTTTATTTCACCACGCTTGTATCTCTTCATTAGTCTCCCAGAATCTTTTTGTCATATTTAAATGAAGCATATCTCCGCATCAAAATGAAAAGTAAACGTAAACAATTTCACGAAACTCGTGCAGTTAATGGACGGTGAGAACTATTATTTTTTGTCTCCAATAAAGTTTGGACGATAATTCAAATAATATTGATATACCCTGGTTTCACAATGCTACTTTGTGTTTTATAACAATTCAGAATTTCCCATTCCGACAAATTTTTTAAGACTAATTTTGTTCCAAACACGTAATGCGAAGTAAAACATTAGTAGCATAGCTTCATTAGGTAGATTTTATCATCCAAAATTTTGACAAACTATCAAAACTCCTTAGTCCTTAATTTTTTATTACAGGCGTCACTCACTTTTCATTGTTACTACAAAACTCCTTTACAATCATATAGAGTATGGTCAAGAAATAGTCTGGATGGGGCATACTTGAGACATTGCGCGCGAAAAATGGGATTTGCAAAAATTCCAGAATATACATTTTAATCACAATTAAAAGTTGTATATGTCATTAAATTTTCACTTCACAGTCTCTTTGTACAATTTTGAAGATTAATAGTTGGAGATTATGTGGCAAAATTTTCGCCTATAAAAATATGATTTTTTCCTCATATATCACAGCCTTCTTTGTTATCCAGACTATTTCTTGACCATACTCTAAGCCGGACCACAGTTCTATCTCAAAACATATACATAATTAAAGCACAAAAGTTTTAGTGTGGTAAATTTTATCTTCAGATTGTATGTAAGACATAAGCGTGATATGCATATAATAAAAGTTATAATGCACTATGATATTAATGACGCCATAGAGCGGTGATCAGTAGTCCCGTGGTTGGGTTAAAGGTTTGTGCTGGATATGCTTCCGCTGATTCTATTTCCACCCGAGGGGAAGAACCGAGATGGACTTGGTGGGCATGAAACCCACTCTGCCTTTCGAAAAATCCTACTCGGCGTTCACTGAATGACCCTTCTTGACAAGATGCAAAAAGTGAAACGGGTTAGTTTGGTATTAATCCAAAAAGGGTTCTGCCTATGCCAGTGGTTTCATGTAAATGTCCAGCCGCATCAATATTTATGCCTTAACGTGCCTATTTTATCATTTGCACAAAACATTTAGAT
Organism: Cyphoderus albinus; assembly: GCA_021029165.1. NCBI lineage: Eukaryota > Metazoa > Arthropoda > Collembola > Entomobryomorpha > Paronellidae > Cyphoderus > Cyphoderus albinus. The sequence continues at coordinate 24,114 of VYYJ01001942.1, forward strand.
CAATTACCCATTACCTATTTCACTGAAATAGTAAACTAAAATTTGAGTACTCTACTAAATAGTACAGGGGAAGAAATGATGGTTCTTCAATTTATGGGCAGTGACTTTTCAGTAATTTTTAATTGTGTTCGAACAATTTAAACAAACATCGTGGTTTTTGCAGGAATGTGAGAAATATCAATAGTCAAAATATTTAGTCATTTAAGAAAAAAGTTTGGGGCAAGACGATTCATGTATTAAAACTTTTTGCAAAACAATTAATTATTCTTTAGTTCTTCAACCTGTAAATACGAAAGGGGATGTGACGTCTTCCAAAGATACACAAAGATAATGTTCTGGTCTGGTGTGAGTGAAAGTGTTTGTGCCCATCTGAACCCAAATGTCAAACGTCAAAGTTGATCGCCCAGTACTTACCATCGGACGGTTGTGCTTACTATTATCAATTTACCAATACTAATTAAGGAAAATAATAGGTAGAACAATATACGTATGTATAGGTTTACACAGGCTTTATGAAAATTACATCGATCGTTTCTAACTGGCTTTAAGTGCAGAGGAAGTGGAAACGGATTTATTCGCGGAATGAGAAAGATTTGTATTTACAAGGGTTTGACATTTCTTAATTGGGATGTCTTTGCTTGCATAAAAATCACATTAGTGCTTTAAAAACCATGTTATACTCTTTATAGGTCTATGACCTCGAAAAAGAGTGAGATAAATAAATATCATATCATATCATATCAATATACGTATAGGTTTACACAGGCTTTATGAAAATTACATCGATCGTTTCTAACTGGGCTTTAAGTGCAGAGGAAATGGAAACGGATTTATTCACGGAATGAGAAAGATTTGTATTTACAAGGGTTTGACATTTCTTAATTGGGATGTCTTTGCTTGCATAAAAATCACATTAGTGCTTTAATACACATCATGACTTCATCAACTCATTTCATAACGCATGACTTTAAGGTAAAAGAGTAAAAGAGTATTATTGTTATTTGTATTTTTATGGTACTGGCATAGTATAATGAAATAAAATCCAATTTTAACATAATGCCCTATCATGCGTTAATATCTTCTATAAAATTGACCTGTTTACGTGCAATCTATGGTAAAATAATCTAAAGTTCCTTTACAGACATAGTTAGTATGGAGGACAACACGTTTAACTTTTTTTATGTATTATACCGGGAATTTATTTCAATTCATTGCTTTTCTCGGAGATTCTCCAAGAAGACTGAAACTCATAATACCGTGCACAAATTACTTTCGAAA
>VYYJ01001943.1:0-25384 GCA_021029165.1 Cyphoderus albinus
TAACAAAATGAAAGTTTATTATTTCTGTACGTCGCCATCATATTTTTAGAGCACAACTCAGAAATGTTCCTATTGCTATAAACTTTTAGAGCGTTGTGTTAGTCTTCATTAAAATTTTATCAGTGGGTACGGTTCTAAAAGTCTGTATTTAGACGTACCGTAGAGAAGTTTTATTGAAAACGTGACCGATAAAATTTCATGACTCTTCAATGACGCAAAAGGAATCAATTATCTGGCAATTAAAGCAAAAATATTATATTGGTCTGAGAATTCTTTGTATTTTATCCGGAAGTAATTCTTCTCATTATTGTGCACATAAAGCTTACTATTTAATAACAGCAGCGGTGATATATTACTTTTTAAGTTGATTTGATATTTAAACAAACTTCTACCTTTCCAGAATTATTTTTGAATATATAAATTTTTAAAATGAGGAAAAAGTACTATAACATTCTCTGTTCCGTTCTACTCCTGGCATATCATTCTACAGCGGTAGATGGAGGGTGTGAAGGTGATGACATCTGCAAATGCGATCAAACGGAGTGTAGGTCAGCAACCGAACCCAAAGCATGTAAAACCGTGGAAGATGGTAATGACGGAAAAATTTCAAATTCAGCCTGTGTTATTAAAAAAGATGGTGACGTAATAAAAAAATATTTGTAGCTTGCAGTGGTATGAAATTCAAGGAGAATCAATGTCAAAGAAAAGGCGCCTACTACTCCTGGGGTGGAGCAATTTGTAGACACGACAAAGACAGTGGGAATTGCGATGACTATGAAAAGTTGGTGAAAGCGATAAATTTTGGTGGGAGGAAACACACTGACATAAATGGCATAACTTACGAAGCGGACCCGAATATTACAAGTAGGGTACTAGACCAAAAGCATATGAGAAGGGAGTCGGTAAAGATGGATTATGAAATTGTGGGTGTGCCAGAAGAGGACAAACATTTATATGAGTCTTACATCACATCAGACCGTAAGATATGCGTACTATTTTAAAATAAAATAAAATATAGATAAAATTAAACGTTACTTAAAATAGCATTAATGATCTCCATTTAGAAAGCCATATTACAAAATTTGGGAGAGGATTCGTGGGATATAAAATACCAATGAAAGAGGAAAAGTTCGGAGATTACGAGGTACTTGAACATGTTACATCTCTAAGGTGATATATTTAATGATTATGTAAGTAAACGCTCTGTAATATTTCGCCTTAGCTAACATTGAAATTCGTGGAACCGGAATACAACAAACCATACAAGCGAAATTTTGACGTGTTGTTCCACGGCAAGGAGATATTCAAAGCCCAGGATATAGTTTCCTACTCAGGAAGAAAAGTTAGTTTTGCAAGCTTAGCAGAAGTCATAGTTAAGGTCTGCTTTATTACTGTTTTGTTTATTACTTCAAGGGTGCCGTGTTTGAGCTACATGTACCATTCTCTTATGTTGATGAGGGTGGCACACCCCACATTTTTCTGTTTGGAATGAAGCAAGGTAGACCTACACACATGGGATTGGTATGAATTAAAACTATTTCATCATTCATACAATATAAATATGGTTAAATAACGTAATATAACAACCCATTTCTATTTGTCAGCCATTAGTACAGTTTTTCTCGGGCGAATGTGGTGAGGATTCGACATTTGCGGTTTCCGCTCTGTCAGTAAAATACTTGGGTGAAAATTGGAAGCCGTCAGGGAATCCGAAACCAAAGAGAACAAAAAGAGATACAAAAGACAAAAAGCCTAAGGTATGTAAGTCCAAGAAAGCAAACAAACCTTCGAAAGAAAAACCGACCACGAAAAAGCCCGAAGAATCTGAAGAGAGCAATGCACCAATCGGTGGACGGACCATGGGTTAATTGTTGGTAGTGCTTCAATTTGAAGCCTTCAAATATAGTAAACGCCAGATTATTTTTACTTCATACACGTATTGGTATAAATAAATTAATAAATGCCAAATGAAAATAAAAAACCTAAATAAAAATTCTAATATGAGGAAGTTTATCATTTCAAATTAATACTTCCTAAGTAATACTACTAATGTGAAAACAAGTAAAAATAAAATAAAACTGAGCACAATACCCTAGATTATTATTATGTAAGTGAAGGTTTGATTTGAAGATCACATTATGTAGATAATGAATTAATGAATGAATGCAAATCGATGGATATTATTTCTTTGCTTCGGTGTCATTTTATTGGAGTGGAGTATATATGTAACTCTAAATGTGTTGTGAATTTTTTTTTCGAGCGGTGTTAGTATTAATTAAAAGTTTATTGATGGGTATTGTTGTAAACAAATTAGCATTGAGATTGAGATATATACATACTGCAGAAAAATTTTATTGAGAAAATTCGTGACTCTTTAATGACGCAACGAATCCGACACCAATTAAGCAAGAATATTATATTGCTCAGAGATTTCTTTGTATTACATCCGGAAGCAATTCTTCCCGTCATTAAGCTTTTTATTTAACACTTGTGGTGATATCTTAGTGTTTAAGTTAATTTGTTTTTTAAACAACTTCTAGTTTTCCAGTGCTCTTTTTCAAGAGATAGTTTCATTGGCATGAAAATGAGGAAAAAATACTATTTCATTCACTGTTTCGTTATTCTACTGATATACCATTCCACGCATGTGGATGGTGCGTGTGAGGGTGAAGACACTTGCAAATGCCAGAAAAAAGAGTGTATGTTTGTGAGTGGGACAGAACCAAAAACATGCAAAACTGTGGAAGACGGTAATCACTAAATGACTTATTGTTGTGGTAGATTATATTTGAAAGATGGTAATGTGACTTTTATAATATTTTGTAGCTTGCAGCGGTATGAAATTCAAGGAGAACCAATGTCAAAGAAAAGGTGCCTACTATTCTTGGGCTGGAGCGGTTTGCAAGCACGATAAAGACGCTGGAAATTGCGATGACTACGAAAAGTTGGTGAAGGCGATCAATTTTGGAGGGAAGGAACATACTGACGTAGATGGCATCACATACGAAGCTGATCAAAATATTACGTACTCACCCCAACAAGACCCACGCAGAATGAAAAAGATTTCGGAAAAAATGGATTGTGAGATTGAGGGTATCCCGAAAGAGGACAAGCACTTGTATCAGTCTCACTTTTTCGCGGACAGTTAGACAAAATAAGAAATTCAACTGTGACCTTGCTGGAATATTGTAAGCTGAAGTGGTAAAAATAATTTAAAAAATTGCTCTTTAGAGGCGGAGGCTACTCCTGGATCACTCGTGATGTACCGGATAGCATTGGAGGATCTACCAGGAGAATACGAGGTACTTCACTAAATTATTTAAAAGATGACAAACCAAAATGACGATGTATGTATCTTTAACATTTACTTTCTCCGTAGCTAACAATAAAATTTGTCGACCCAGTGCACGATAAACCTTACAAACGAAATTTCGCCCTCACCTTTAACAACAGAGGGATTATGAAAGGCCAGGATATAGTATCCCATGCAAAGAAAAAAGTCGGTTTTCTATCTAAATTTCGCAAAATTTAGCGATATACTGCTTCATAAAAATATAAAGTGTTTTTATATCTAGTGCGCAGTGTTTACAATACATGTACCATTTACCATTAAGAAGCACGAAGGCAAGCCGCATCTGTTCATGTTTGGACAAACGGAGCCTCGAGAAGTGTACCCTGGAAACGTGAGTTCAGTGTGGTTGCAATTATTCAAATGAAATATTGAAAGTAGGTATGTGTAATAATACTATCATATTTTACAGGGACCACTGTCGTTTAGAGCAGGGGATTGTGGTGACGATATAACGTTCGTGGCTTCTGCAATGTCACTAAAATACTTAGGTCCAAATGGACCGCCACCAGGAAAACCAAAGACAACAAAAAAACCTGGGCCTGCGACAAAGAAGACAACCAAAAAACCCGGGGGAGGGGACGATGATGACTACACTACACCGCAATTTTCTAACGAAGATGACGCAGAAGGGAAGAAAAAAGGTGGCAAAGCCACAACCAAACGGCCTCACACTCTTGGATGTAAGGCCAAGGAACCAACAAAAGCTTCGAAAGGAAAAGCGGGTGGAAAGACCACGACAAAACCCGCAGAATCCGAAGAGAGCGATGCTCCAATAGGTGGAAGGACCATGGGTTAATTGCTGGCAGTGAATTTAAAATAGTAAATACAATATTCAGTTTAGTTAATTATAAGCACACGGCTATCATATTGTATTAATATTTGAGTTTCTGTTTGTACATGATCATGATGATCATTAAATTCACTTTCGCTGATTCCTTTGAATAAAATTATCATATCAAAATAGGAATAAAAATATTGGAGAAAAAGAGAAAAACGAAATTTTGAATTTAAAACCTCTGCGTCAACTATAAAAGTAGGAACATTAATTGTAATAAAACACTGGCAATGCAAAACTTTTGAATCTAACAACAAACAAAGCGCTAATAACAAACGGTGAATTTGAATTGATGCCATGGCAAAACTCTACGTTAAATTCTTTTTTAATCAAGGGCGCCGTCATCATATCCTTGATCACAATTTGCGTGACATTGTCTGTGATCTTGAAGTTGACGATGTATTCTCGGCCATATCCTTGTTTCCCGGTCCACCTTCCCGCATCAATGTGGATGAACTCCTTCAGTCCATTGATATTAATGTGGAAAACCTGCAAAATAAATAAATGACAACATTACTACTTTAGTTAAGAAGCCAAATTCGAAATGAAAGTCGTTGAGCTTTGAAAGTCAAATTTTACCCTTTTATATGGTATGGAGAACGAGGGGTCGGCAACTTTGATAGTCAACTGGTAGTATCCGTCACTCCTCACTGAGACATTGTAGCGGAGGCAATTTGTGTCCATAAAGCTACCGGTTTTTCCCTCTACGTATGTCAAGTAGAGAGCTACGTCTTCCAGAAACTCAGAAGTAGCAGATTGATCTCCAGTAACTACTTTTGCCGTTCCATATTCTCTGTCGTCTCCGCGATGGAGGACGTTTTTTGAATCATGGAATGCCAAATCGCTTCCAAAATTAATTGTGAATACTTCCTCCTCCACAAGGCAGTATTTGGGAGCCGATGAAAAATCCGCTTCACAAAGAACACCTCCGGCCACAGCGTAGAGACTTCCTTTCCGAATGCATTCCAACGGATCTTTAGAAAACACCCTGCACACTAAATTAAAAAAGAAAGTGTTTGTTGAAAATTTCAACTTGAAATCGAATGAAAAATAAAATGCAAAAGCAAAAAAAAAAAACTGTTTTGTACTTACAATTTTCGTTACTGCCGCACAACTTCTCCTTGTGAGAATAATCGCACCCATTTTCTACGCAATCACGGATTTCAGTAAAAGACTTGCAATGGCCAATTGTGTTATTCGGGGTCATGGTTGTTGTTGTCGTGCTGCATGTGGGGGATGACGTGGGAGTGGTGATTGTTGTAGTAGTCGGTGGACCCGAGGTTGTGGTTGTTGGTGTCGTTGCTGTTGTTGTGGGTGGAGGGAGTATTGTACATTCGTAACCAAATAATAACTTCCAGAAAATTGGAATAGAGCTCAAACACACATTCCCGAATTTTATTTCGTAATAAAGTCTCGGATTGCGTCGTCCTATAAAAAGAATAAAAAAAACAGTTTAAAATACTACATGTCGGACACATGATTAAAAATGAAGTTTAAATAACATTTTGACAGTCAAATTTACCTTCGTTATTTAGATCACGACTTTCTTCGACCGGAATATTGGTCTTGTTGATCAAGGAAATCCTGGGTTTGATTCCATGGCTTAGGGGTACCACCGTGTTTGAAATGAAAATGTAAACAAGAAATTTAAAAATGCTCATTTTTAATGAATTGAATTTATAAGATTGTTTAAGTCGAATGGACAAATATTTTAAAACTTCGTTGAATAACAGAGAAGGGGCTTGCTTCTTCACTAAATGAAAATTGACAAATGATTGTATTTAGATCTGGCTCAGCAGGGTCTTTATATTTTTGCATTTTCACTTTCTAGTGCAAATTTTTAGAGCAAAGTGAAACATTTTGAATAGAACGTGGAGCAGGTGGAGAAGAAAAGGGGAATTTTCATAAACAGAATCGCGAAATCTATAAAGAGAGCAATAAAAAGATTCTGCATTTTCAGATTTTGTTTCATTTCTTCAGAGATTTCTGTATCGTATTACGGTTAGCTACTTGAAGCTTTAGAAGAAAAAGGTAAAAATACGATGCATCATCAAAAGTAAAAATAATTCTGTGTCATTCTTTATATTCTCAAAACTCAGAGTTCCACCTGCCACAATAATTGCTTAATTTGTGTAATTCTATTTTACATTAAATAAACAAGTGTAAATACAGGCAAAAGTTTTGTCAAAGCAATAATTTTAATACATTGTTTCTGGGCTCTTCTGCTATCATAAACCAGATCGTCAGGACTGTTCATTACTTGCATTGTGCATTGAGAGACAGTAAAGGTTTATGGACACAATTCTCCACTTCGTTTATATTCATCTACACTAAGATACCATTTTGCTACTCAAATTTAGGGTGGAGTCAAAACTTCGTTCAAAATTAATGCTCATTATTCATTATATACAATTCGAGAAATTCTTTGTTTAAAAATCCTTTTTTGTTTAACGGTAAAATGGAAGCAGCTACAGCCATTTGAACCAGTCAATTATTAATTTGTTTAAGTAGATCAACTGCAACTCATGTATTTTTCGTTGTTTAAAAAAATTATATTAAACTATTACAGCCCTGTAAGAAAAGTCATTTTTATTTTAGAAGTAGGTAAAATAAAAATTGAGCTGTATTGAGCTCCAAAATGCATGGACGATGATTTTGGCACTTTTTGTTGCAATATGATATTTGAGTTTTCTATATGCACAAACATAACATACCTAAAAGTTGCATAGATTCACATTTATGTAGTTATACTTTGCACTTGTCAAGATGAAGCTGAAAGTTGTACTGAAGGCTAAATGTTTTAGCCTAAAACTCCAACTAAATTGCAAGGACGAACGAAATTGGTGGATTGCCTAATTGATTCACCTAATTTAGAATACAGCGGTTGAAAATATATTCGCCATTAAGTACATATATAAACTCTCAAATAGTTTTCATTTCATTCAGAAAACCTGTCAGTGAGTAGCAATAAAAACGACACAAAATAAATATGCTTGAAACTATTTAAAAGCCTTATTAGAAAAAGTAGAGTTATAGGCTGTAACTTACAGCAGAGTACCGACAAAAGGCATGTAAAAATGAAATTAGTGTATGAATGGAGAAAAGTACACTTACAGAAAAATACTTTTATGGAAAAGGCAAATGTATTTTGTTTGAATTAAAGTTTTAGGAGTTTACATTGGACTTCCTAAACACTATTAAAAAAAGAATTATGTTACTTACACAACATTATAAATTTCCATAGTTCAGAGGATTATTCATATGCAGATTTTCGCCGCAAATAAATATAATGGTAAACTTAAACTTACTGTCTTCAGTTGCTTAATTGCTGACTTCAGTAGACGGCTTACTTGACAAACAAAGGTCATGCCAGCAATGCTTGATAAAATTGTCTCGTGGTGGGTGCGAATGTACCTAAATTAAAACGTTATGATTATGATTAATGTCGAGACCTACGTGACCCAGTGAATGAAATGAATGCTATCATTTCTGTCATAAGGAAAATACCGTTGCCTAATTAAGTCATTGATTGAATTGACTGCGCAATTCTTATAAAATGCTTGGCTTCTTGCCACTGATTAAAGGTGGCGTTATGTATATGAAAATAAATATACTTTGCGAAAATGTCCTTAGTTCGCTTCAAACCATCTTCGTGGTCAAACCCGCTTCGTATAAGATTTTCATATAAAATAAATTTTAGAAAAAAATGTCACGTACTACCTCCCACGTGCATGAAGAGGTCGAAGAAAAACTGGAGGACCCAGAGGAGAAAAATCTCGCAAGTCTAATAGAGCAAGTGGTGAAAAGTCTGAGAGACGATGGCCACTACGTTCCAGAGTCACACGTAACATTTATGGGTCAATTGTTGAGAGTTCAGGACTACTCGGTGAAAAATGCGGCAGACCTTGCAGTGCAATGTCGTGACGCGATTTATTTGCTCCACGATGATGTGAGAGACTACGTACCTTCCCAACACTATCACGTGTTTGGAAACAACGGGTTCTTAAAAGTGCTCAAGCGAAGAGACAGTTTCGGACGGAAAATTGTGCTAATGCACTGGGGAAGGTGGCATCCGGAGCAGATTAATTGCAACGAGATAGGTGTGGCTCTATTAGTTCTGTTCCAACATATCCTCAAAGCATCACCCGTCACTCAACGAAAAGGCGTTATTCTGGTGAACGACATGAACGGTTTTGGAATGAAACATTTCCGAGCTTTGAGTCTAGCAATGTTCAAGAAAGTTACGACACTCGCACAGACAAGCACTCCAGCAAAGGTCGAGGGTGTCCACTACCTTTTCACGCCCAAAATCTGTGACTACATCCACTACATTCTGAACCCGTTTTTAAAGGAGAGACTTCGCAGCAGAGTCCTATTTCACTCCGACGTCAGTCACTTCTACCAACACATCAGTCGGGACATTCTTCCGGTATCTGTTGGAGGTACACTGGGTGAAGTGGAGGCACTGGATAACGAGCTTCATGAAACCTTTGTTGAAGAAGGCGCGGAATTTGTTCGTCAATTTGTGTTAGATGTTGTTGCTATACCAGACGACTCAAAATAACCCGGGTAGAATATTAATTTTAAATACTGTAAAATAATTGTGCTTGCTTTTCTATACTATTGTGGATTGTATTTATCACACTTTAATTTTAGAAGACCAGCAATTTAGTTGAGATCGCAAGATAATTTATAATTTTTTTTAAAGTCCTTAATGATGAGATGATGACTGATGACATTGTACAAATAATAAAACGTTTCTAATTCCTGTTGATATATTTAATTGATACAAGCATTTTATATATGGAATTAAAAATTGGTTGTTTATCGATCGCCAAGTCAAGGATAACCAGTCTGTGCGAACCTTGGACATTTCGACCATGAATATTTACAAATTGCGCATTACTGGATAGTGTGGCCAACAACAGTCTTGAACGCTTTCATGATCATGATTTTTCTTTTCATATGAAAACAAATTCATCTCTCATTCAAAGTATGTCTGTGCCGTAATCGTATTCATTTTGGAAAATATACATAGCTAATTTGTATTAACATTTATTTTTTCGGAACAAAGAGAAAACTTTATAAAATTTAATATTTGCACTTTCTATTTTGTTGAATTCTGAGGAAAGAGGAAATAGGTTTTTAAGAGTGTGTGCGTCCTCTCACTCAACAATGCAGCCAATTACATTCATCGCCCTTAATTTATTGCTCTTCAACAAATATTATTGCAAATAGAGCAAATGCTGAAAATCATAATGGAAACACGCCAGTCCTCACAAGCTCGGCAGCTACGCGGTATCTTTTTCACTTGCTTATCGATTGAGTCTTCTATAGACTGCGACAAATCAGTGAGTGAAGAATTAGTGTATTCGGTGATTTGATTGTACTCACGTACTACTACGCGAAGCCCAAATCAAGTTCGCAATTTATAATTCTGGACACCACGATGGTATTGAGAAATGGATCGGTGGAGAGACCGGCGGTGGTCATATCGTGGGTCTCTGACCTCGCAGAGGATTCGCCAAACTGTGCTCTGATGACTCCCTCTTCTTCCAGCAACGGCACCAGAAGAACAGGTGTAAAATGCGTGGTGGATAAAACCGTGAGAGATATTAAAGCAACCAAGGTCTCCGTGTTGAAACTGGATGCATCGTTATTGGAAATTGAAAACAATTTTTCAGAGCACCTGATGATCCGCGATTTACATACGTGTCCGACTTCTAATTCTATTGACGAGGGTTAATTTATTTCGTCATCGGCGGTTTCTTACTCTTTATTGAGGGGTGCGTTTATTACTTGCCATTTTCTATATATGTAAATACTTAATAAAATATTTCTATAACAGGTATTGAAAATTGTCGAAAAAAAAACAATTCGCTGCTGGAGTTGTATTTGGACTTCATTCTAATGTTCTAACATTCTAACAACTAACATTCTAATGAAGGAGATCGTATGTACATATTATGTTTATAATTGCAAAATCATCTCAAGTTTATCCAAATGTCAAAGCATTTTTTCATTTACTACAATTTTTCTGCTCACCACGCCAATTGTCAAAGGTTAACTTCTCGGATAATTTAATTTGCAAAAAGACATTTCACAAACTTGTCAATGTTTACGATTAAAGTGATATTGTATGTATATACGTATTTAATTGCCAATTAAGACATTTATTTAAACTTTGATATTGTAATCGTTATAAAGATAAGTAAACCATTAAATTGAACTTTTGACCTTTTCTCAAATAAACGAGTGGAGTGACTCATCGAGTCGTTTGCTTTTGCGACTTACTGAAGTTCATACACGTGCAAAATGCAACTTGTCTTAAATATCTGAATTCACAAATGATGAGAAATGTTATCAAAGAAAGCCGATGTGACACGATTTTTTTGTTTTATTTAATTAACGATTTGCAACCACAAAATAATATTAATACATGCATACCTAATTTATTCAGCCGCTGAATTTCAGCGTGGAGTTTTTAAGAAACGGGTTCATCCGGTACATGCAAGCGAATCAAAGAAAGCCGCCTGCGTAATCTGAAAAATTCATAAACCAAACCAACTCAAAGCCCTCAGTCTTCTGCGCGATATTCAAACCTACTAAACTAAATATTTGTTGCAAAATTAAGTTGTTGCGACAGGTTAGTATATATGTATAATTGCAACTAAATTATTTGGATACTTAAGTGTAAAATAAGAAAATAATGTCGGACAAGAATGAAAATCTACAGGAGGACGAGAAGTACAGTCTAGAGAAAGATGAAAATGAGAAAAATCTTCCCAGTTTGATATCGAAGGTGGTAAGGAGACTGCAGGAAAACGGCCATCGCGTTCCAGAGTCACAAGTAATATTTTTGGGACAGTTATTAAGAGTAGAAGATTATTCTGTTGAGAGAGCGGCAGATCTTGCAGTGAGATGCCGTGAAGCGGCGGCTTCAACTTTCTACACTGGTGTGAGAGATTACGAACCTTCTAAATATCATCACCTTTTTGGTGACAACGGAGTGTTCAAAGTGTTAAAAGGAAGGGATGATCTGGGTCGTTCGGTGGTATTGTTTCACTGGGGAAAATGGAATCCGGCGGAAATCAGTTTCGAGCAAGCAATCACCGGACTTTTACTTCTTTTCGAGAACCTCCTTAAATCATCTCCAATCACCCAAAGGAAAGGTCTGGTCATGATTAACGATATGACAGACTATGGGATGAGGCACCTGTGTAACACAAACATCCGGTTTATGACGAAGGTCATCCCACTAGGACAGACCAGTCTTCCAGCAAAGATTAAGGGAATTCACTACCTCTTCCTGCCAAGAATATGTTACTATGGGCGTTTTGTTATTGACCTGGTCTTGGAGGAGAGAATTCGAAAAATAGTTCACTTTCACAATGACCTATCCAGTTTACATCTGCATGTGACTCCGGAAATTTTACCGAACTCTCTAGGAGGAAATTTGGGTGAATCGGAGGCAGTGAATAATGAACTGCATGAAACATTCATGGAGGGTGGTGCAGAGCTTGCGCGTCAATTTGTGTTGGACACAGCTTCCGATTCACAGATTTAATTTTGTGTAAATACTTTTTGGTAGTAGCATGAAAACTGTGAGGAACTTGAGAGAAACGTTTGTGCAAATGATACATTATTATGATTAGTGATTTGTTTTAATATAGATTGACCTTCAACACATGCCATCATCTCTGATAATATTATTCTCTTTCGTTTCAATTCCAATTCTCAAACCAGGGCAAAATTTGTTGCTTTGAATCTCACTGTGAATTTAAATCAATTTTGTTATAGTGATGGAAAGTTTATGAATAAATTATAATAAAAAAATTATGTGGTCATTATAATAAAACGTATTTTAAACGAAACACTTACAGAAAGCATTTGAAATATAAAAAAATCGAAAATTTCACCAATTGTTAAGAAACATATAAATGGTGTCCGATTTCTTTTATCATTTAATTTAATATTGCTTATTTTTCACTTAAAACAGAAGTGCCCAGATGTACGCAATGAACCGAGCTAAATTACACACTCTCAAGGTGGTATTAATCAAATTGATTTCTTTGAGCGAGGTTTAGTCCACTTTGTGGTTTAAATTACACTCTGAATTTAAGCACATTTTTTGTAATGATGGAAAGTTTATAAATCAATTCCAAAAATGAAATTTGCCTGTTCATTATAATAAGATTGTCCCTATTTTAGAGAACCACTACTGAAACAATTTGAAATAAATAATCAAAAATTTCCAGCAATTGTGAAACAATATATTTATAACCTCCGATTTATTTTATCTTGCACTTAGTTTTTTCACTTTTAAAACAGAAGTTCACGGACGTACACAATGAACCGAGCTAAATTATACAAATTCGCTAGGTAATGATAATGTTCATTGGGATACATATTATTCAAACTGATTGCTTTCAGTGAGGTTAGGGCACGCAATAATTTCTAGAACCAAAATGAAAATGCGCCGTGCCATAAAACGGTTTTGGAAATGGGAAATATTTCCCCGTGAGAAAAAATCCATGTTAACCTGTCGTAGCTGAGCTATTTCAACGAGGGTACATATCTATCAAACTTCTTACCAGTAATCACCGTTTCGTGTTAAAATGTATAAATTGTTATTATTCGCATAAAAATTTAATGCATCAACACAATGAAAATAAGTGGATATATTTTGGTCCATTAATGAGACAATACCTTGCCTGCATTTCATTCAAATTTTGATGGTATCATGCAGATTTTTAATTTTCTCACCAGCCACAATATCGATATTTTAATAAACGCTTTATATGTATCAATTTAAATTACTCGATAATGGAACCCAAATTGTCCCAAGTATTTTTAACAAATAGCAGATACATTAGAGGTAATATTCCAGAACAAAATGTTTATAAAAGTTATAAAAGCGGAGAATTCGTTGAAACAAGTTTCACTTTTACAATTCAACTTAAACTGAAACAATTGTAAAATGCCGTGGGCTAACGACAATAAACTGTTCGTACACAATGTGTCTGATTTGGGTATCAGATTTGTATCTGGGGTGATTGAAGACACATTTGATGCAAACTCGACCGTAGCATTATCCCGAGTTTCGACTTCATTTAACTCAGAAGTTATACTGGTTATAACACTGGTGTTACTATTAGTCGGATGGTTTTTGCAGAACCGTGGAAAATCTCTGAAAGGAGATAAATATTCACAATTACCTGGACCACTCAGTCTTCCACTTATCGGCCCGCTCTACCATTTCGCTAGGCCTGGATTTGGTGAGATTTGGAGATTTTATTTTTGAAAATTGTACACTTTAATTCTAATTGTAATGAATTCTGAACTGCTTTTACGCAGACCCAATGAAGATACCAACGGAGTGGCAGTCCAAATATGGGCGTACTATAAAGGGAAGAGTTTTCTTTATGGATTTTATCGTAACCACCGAGCCATCATATGTGCAGGTATCAAATATTTAACTATTCTACTATTTACTAATTATTATGCAAATAAATATGTTATGTTCTATTAAAAATCAAACTTCTTTTTTTCTTCCAGAAAATTTTGACTTTGCCCAAGCCGAATGGTTTGAATAAACCTCGCGTGATATATGACGCGTGTGCCGGTTACACAATTGCCAATGGAATATTGTTTTCTGAATGTATGTAATAATTTATTAGAAAAAATACAAATTTCATAATGTAATGTAATGCAATTTCTTCATTGTACTATTTACAAGATTCCGTCTGGAGTCACCATCGGAAAGTGGTTCAACGACCTTTGGCCTACAACGGAATTCAGGACCAACTGAGAAAACTGAATTTCCATACAAAAATTCTGATAAATAAATTAGTCGCTGAGGCTAATTTAAATAATGATGGAATTAAAGGACTTGGAGACCTCTCAATTACCAAACTGTTGAATACAACTGCCCTGGAAATAATTCTTCGTAAGTTAAATAATAAATAACATAAATACAAATACATACATTTTATGAGTAGAAAGATAAATTTAAGCTGACAAATTCAAAGAAAAATAATGTTTGAAAACTCCAGATATCATCATGGACTTGGAAGTTACTACTGAGGAAGAGAGACAAGAAGTTCATAAGCATTTGACTATGTAAAAAAAATATTTGAAAATTACTCCAAACGTTGATTGGATAAGTCTCTACTAAAAGATGTTTACATTACAAATAGATGGAAAAATGGAAATGCCCAACTTTTGAAACAGCCATGGCTTCTGCTACCAGGAATTCACTGGCTGCATCCTGTGAGTCGTAGAATGAAGCATTCCAACACAGAGATAAAGAATTTCATGAAAGTGGTGACGGGGCGTTTTGAGAAAAGGCGAGAAGAAAACAAAGCGAAAATGGAAGGGGTTGATGTAGACTCAGACGAAAATGAAACGGGCAACGGCAAAAAATTGAAATGCATGATGGACGAAATGCTAGACGCGGGATTCAGCGATGACGACATATTTCAAGAAACTCTGACGATGATTTACGGCGGCCATGAAACAACAACCTGGGCCATAATTTTTCTTTTGATGAGGCTCGCTCTGAATCCCACGATTCAAACTAAATGCAGAAAAGAGATTGATGACATCTACGAAAAGAAAATTCACCCCGATGCAGATTTGACAATTTCTGACTTGAACAACATGGAATATATGGACATGTGCGTGAAGGAATGCTTGAGGCTGACTCCAATAGTACCTGGATTTGTACGGCGTTTGGATGATGGTCCCGTTGAATTGGAAAAGGATCTGTGGTTGCAGAAAGGAACTGTTGTGGGATTTTCGCCTTGGGCAATGCACAGAATTCCCGAGAACTTTCCAGACCCCGAGAAATTTGATCCGGATCGCTTTCTACCAGAAGAATGTGCGAAAAGACACCCCTTTTCGTATTTACCCTTTTCCGCTGGAGTGAGAAATTGCATTGGTTGGAAAATAGCGCCACTCACGATGAAGTTGGTGACCGCCTTGATTCTAAGACATTTTCAACTGGAGACGACGGACAAATGGGAAGACGTGCAACTTGATTTTGACCTCACGTTAACCACGAAGAAAGATGTGAATTTGATTTTGAAGAAGCGTTAAGATATTACATGCATATAATAAAATAGCGCATCTAAAATTACTAAAAAGTCATTCAATGGCTGCAGGCAGGCAATATTTCATTGATCATGAAGAAAGCAATTGAAATATTGTTCAAAAATAAATAAAGTGAATAATGCATTTAAGTTGTTCAAAAGTAATTTCCATAAGTCGTTGAGTTCACATAGTGCTTTCAGGCATGAGTTTGATACAAAAAAGCTTGCATGATAGAGCATTATATGTATATACACTACATAATTCCTTTTTGTATTTTATATGTAAGTGCAGTAAAAAATTGTGAACTTTTTTGTTAAAATATAAAATATTTAATTCCCGGATTACGATGAGGTCAATAACATCCACATAGGTCTCATGTTAGAAGAGAAAATGTTTATCTTTAGTATTGGAACGGACTTGGAGTTTTTAATAACCTTTGCAAATCGCAATAATAATCATATAATGGGAAACAAAAAAAATAAGTGTGAATAGAAGGTAAATTTCCCACGCATTTATATGCCAAGTACCATAACTAAGAATTGCCAATCAAATCACATAAAAAAATTACTGCCAGTTTCTTTATAGTTAATGTTAATGTTAATAATCTGAATTCACCACCGAATTAGTTGGTGTTTTTTTTCCATGAAACATTTTACTCTTGGGTCAAAAGTCTTCGGCATGAATATAAATTCAGAAATGTTCTGGTTTTATAGCGAATGAAATGGAATATTATGAATTTTTTTATTGTGTTTGCAACAAAATGAATAATTTATCTTCCTTTTGAGAAAGCGTACACACGAGCACGACAGGTTGAAATATGGACCGATATTTTTTTATTTGATAACGAATTCTTATCAGGTATCAAATCGAGTATGCATGGCTATATTAAATCTACGCGATAACATTATTTAATATTTACTATTTTAAGGTTTATAAATTGAAATAAATATTTAATTAATTAAATTATCAATTAAATGAATAGCCATCATATGCACATGTGCATATGTAGCATGTTGTCATTGTCCATAAAAACTGGGCTTCAATTTATATATTTCAGTGATATCAGCATTCACATTCAATTTTTAAATGGTACAATGACTGACTTGCTTAGTATAGTATATATTTTACTAGCTTGCTAGCTAGGAATAGACTGACTATACCTAACATAAATATTTCTTTTGCATCTTATTAAATAAAACAACGTGAGTGTTTAAATTCAGTCTTGCTTGTGCTGCATAACACTAACATTGCATTAAAACCGACAAGTTCAACAGGGCATCAATAATAATGAATTGAAACTGGTAACAGTCATCCGATGGTTTATAAAAATATTAATATTTTGTTCAGTGTTTCAACGTTCATATAAACATTGCAAACTATCAAAATTATTTTGTTATATAAATAAAAGTCAATTAAGAAGCAAGGTGACCATTGACTTCTTGAGTTTTAACTCTGCTTTATAGTAGGTACAGTAAATATAATCAGCCTAATACATATGCTGCAGATAGATACTAAACAGAGCTTTTAGTTATTGTGGCTTTACTTTTACATATATGATGGATTTTGCGTGCTACATTATATTTATTTGCAATACAAATTGTGCAATATCAATTTGCGTAAAATGGCATAAAGATAACACATTATGCTTATTATCAATGGTTAGTGTCGGCCCCGAGAATTAACTTATGTGATATAAGTTATATCCATTTCCAGTTCAAACTACATAAAAAGAATGATGTTCGCAACAATTTAATTCACTTGCTATTACGCCTTTGTGCACCACGAGTTTACCTGAATTTGAAATTAGCTTCCAATTTTGAATTTTGATACAACAAATCTACACTAAAATTAAAATCATGTCAGAATTGATTCGACATAACAACGAAATTGTTAAAGAACAAAACGATTATAATGTGGAAGACGCAGAGGAAAAATATCTTGAAACGTTGATATCCAAAGTAGTAAAGATTTTAAGAAACGATGGTCATTATGTGCCTGAGTCACATGTGCCATTTCTGGGACAGATTTTGAGAGTTCAGGACTATTCAGTGGAAAGGTCTGCCAAACTCGCAGTGAAGGCTCGTGACGCGATTTTAATTCTTTATGACGAGTTGAGAGACTATACACCTTCAAAATATTGCCATCTCTTCGGAAGTCAAGGAATTTTCAAAGTGCTCAAAGGAAGGGACGAATTCGGCAGGTGCGTAACTGTGCTTCATTGGGGGAAGTGGAATCCTGAAGACATAAGTTACTCAGAAGTAGTTGCAGGGCTAACGTTCTTCTTTCAGTGGATTCAAAAATCTTCCACAATTACCCAAAGAAATGGAAACGTTCTTGTTAACGATATGACGGACTTTGGCTTGAAGCAATTACGAGCAACTGACATTGCTTTGACGAAAAAGCTCATCCCGCTAGGTCAGAGCCATGCTCCAGCTAAAGTTGGCGGTGTTCACTATATATTCGCACCCAGAATATGCGATTATGCATATTATGTTCTAAGACCATTTATGGTAGAACATCTTCGTAACTGTATCTATTTTCACTCCGACTTGGCTGCATTACACCAATACGTGAAACCCGACATCCTCCCGAATTGTTTGGGTGGCACACTCGGTGAAGTCGAAGCAGTGGATAATGAAGTACACAGAACATTTTCACAAGGTGGAGCTGAGTTTGTTCAAAAATTTGTAATGGATGGAGTTGAACATTTGCGGGGTGCATAATTAAATGTATAAGTTAATAGAGCAACACTGGTGAAAGTGAGAAATTTATTTATAATTTTATTTACGTTTTTATTAAATAATATGGCGACCGGAAACATTAAATTATGTGAAACTATGGTAAACAAATTTTCCTTAATTTAAAAAACCATACTGTATAAACTTTAGGTTTGAATATCGTTCGTGTAATAATGTCACATTTTGACTGCGAAATAAAAATTTGAGCTTTGTCTGTTGACGTTTCATTGAGAATGTTTCATTTTGTACTGATGTACTTTTCAAAACAAATATTCCAAAGATTTTGATACAGAAGTATGCAAAAAAAAAACTAGTAAAACAATTCTAAAGCCAATGCCAGTGTCACCAAAAAAAAGCATATTTGATTTCATACTAAAATTAAACTGACAAAAGTTAGTGACTCCAAAATATTTAACTGATGGAGGAAGGCGATAAAGCAGAATATATTAGCATGTCAATCAGTTTATCAAGTTAAAATCTTCCCACAGAATTAGAATTCAATTTTTCGGCCATTCAGGCACAGGCACCTTCTGTTATATGAGTTTGAACCACGAAAACCACTTTTCACATTTTTCACCAATTTTCTACCTAGTGCATTAGCATTAATTTGAAAAAGTAGATGATTGCAGTTACATTTTTATAATAAATGTATTAAATTTTAATTATCTCTATCATAATAATCATTTCATGAATCGAAGTGTTAATCTGGTAACCTATTTCAACAGTTAGTATTAATACAATCTCGCCACTGCATGAGTCATCTTTATCGTCACTTTAAAAAAATGATAATCACTGAATTTTTGTACCAGAGAGTGAGTCATCAAAGGCAATAGACCGCAATATTTATTTCAATCCAACATCAATAACTTTTATTTTAGGATATTCTTTAGGTTAGGTTAAATTAATGCCAAAATTAAAATCGATAAACTTTCACCCAAAGACAGCACACTGCTTGACCTGCATTTAGTTTTTAGTCGTGCGATCAATTCATATAATTAATCCAATACTACTACTAAATTTTCATTAAAGTAGTCATAGTTTATATCTTAGATTTTTTGGAATAATAATAAATATTAAATGACATAAATATGACAAGAAGCGTTGTATTATGCAACGGTGGCCTTACATATATTGTCAGTAATTTCAATGAACAATAGTTTCTGCCCCATTTAAATTGTTTCACTTTAAATATATTTTAACTGTAATATAATACAGCTCTAATTTCCATACAACATTATACACTATTTCATTGTGACACATTTTCAGCTGGAGACGACTGACAAATGGGAAGACATGCAACTTGATTATGACATCACTTTAACCACGAAGTAGAATGTGAATTTGATTTTAAAGAAACGTTAAGATATTACATGCATAAAGTTGAATAGCGAGTCTGGTTTTACGTCCCTAAATTCACTCACAAATAATCATAACCATCAACGGTTGCAGGCAAACAATATTTGATTGATCATGAAGAAAGTAATTAGAATAAAGTTATTGTTCAAAAATAAATAAAGTGAATAGGGTTAAGTTGTTCAAAGTAATTTTCATAGGTCGTTGGGTTCATAGAGTGCTTTTAGACATGAGTTTGATACAAAAAAGCTTGCGTGATAGAACATTTTATACACTAATTCCTTTTTATATACAATAAATGCAGTTAAAAATGGCGAACGTTTTTGTTAAACTATAAATTGCTAAATTCTCGGCTTTGCGCTTAAGTTAATGCCATCAACCAACATAATAAAAAGAAAAGTGTTTATCTTTAGTATTGGGATGGAGTTCTCAATAACCTTTGCAATAATCATATAATTGGAAGCAAAAAATAAGTGTGAAACACATCAGCTAGGGGAAAATTTCCCACACATTATGCCAAGTAACATAAGTAAAAATTACGAATCAAATCACATACAAAAAAATACTGCCAGTTTCTTTATAGTTAATGTTAATAATTTACTACCGAATTAGTTGGTGGCTTTTTTTGCATAAAACACTTACAAATTATTTGCTCATGACTATGACTCATAGTCTATGAGTATAAATTCAGCAATGTTCTGGTTTTATATCGTATGGAATATTACGAAAAATCTTGCAATGTTGCAACAAAATGAATCGTAACACGAACTGGTCACTTTTCCATAAATAAGTTTTTCTATCATATAAATCATAGTTTATCATGCATTCATTATCGGTATTTATTGAATAGCATTTACTATTTTCAGGTTTACAAAAATTGAAACGAATAATTATTTAGTGAAATTATTAATTAAATGAATTCCCATCATGTACATTACAAACCCAAACCTAAACTGGTTAATTAAATATTTTCATATCTAAATATTTTCGAATGACTCATTTTTTCAGAGCAGAGATTAATATAAATCATTTAACCAACAAAGAGATAGATTTTTGTATATACATTTTTCTGATAATTTCTGCAGTTTTAAGGTACTTTTTAAAGCAGGATTGATAAAATAAGATAAACTTTGATACGAAAACGACCGACCAATTGACCCGACTTTAACTAATATAGGTGTGATCGGCGTCGCAGAATAAATAAATACTACACATTCATATCGTATTGGATTGTAACTAAACCTTATTATGTGACCTTAGCTAAGGTCTTTTCTACGTGCCTTTCTTGTACTAATCGTCGCTAGAATGCATAAAGAATCCATATTTTTAACCGGTATCCATATTTATGTAGTGTTTTATTAAATACAACAAGGTAAATGTTTAATTTCCGCCATGCTTATGCAATAGAACATTATTGCAATAAACACGGCATGTTCAATACGACATCAATGGGCTGGCAAGGGTTAAACATTACAAAGCTATCAAAATTATTCTGTTATATATATTATATGCATAAAACTCAAATAAGCTTTAACGAAAAAACAATATGACCATTGATTTCTCCAGTTTTAACTTTGCTTTTCTATAGGTGCAGTGAATAATCAGCGTATGTATGTAATGTGTATATTACAAATAGATACTAATCTAAATAGTTATCGCGGCTTTACTTTTGACTTTTATATATTTATCATGGATTTGCAGCGCATTATTTTTATTTGAAATACAAATTGTGCAATATCAATTTGCGTAGAATGGATATGCTAAATCATAAATAGGAAAATAAGAACACGTTTAAAGACGAGTCTCAATATATACTTACACAGTATACAATTGTAACGGGTTAATGTCGGTTGTCGGTCATAAGAATGAACTTAATTCATTTCCAGTTCAAACTGCATAAAAAGAACGATGTTCCCAACAACCTTTCATCAATTGCTATTACGTCTTTGTACACCACGAAGTTACTTCAATTTGAAATTAGTTTTCAGTTTTGAATTTCGATAGGAGAAATTTAAACCAGATTTAAAATCATGCCGAACTCAATTCGAAATAACAACGAAATTGTTAAAGAACAAAACGACAACAAATTGCAAGACGCAGAGGAAAAATATCTTGAAACGTTGATATCCAAAGTAGTAAAGATTTTAAGAAACGACGGTCATTATGTGCCTGAGTCACATGTGCCATTTATGGGACAGATTTTGAGAGTTCAGGACTATTCAGTGGAAAGGTCTGCAAACCTCGCAGTGAGGGCTCGAGACGCGATTTTAATTCTTTATGACGAGTTGAGAGACTATACACCTTCAAAATATTGCCATCTCTTCGGAAGTCAGGGAATTTTCAAAGTGCTCAAAGGAAGGGACGAATTCGGCAGGTGCGTAACTGTGCTTCATTGGGGGAAGTGGAATCCTGAAGAACTAAGTTACTCAGAAGTTATTGCGGGTCTAACGATTTTCTTTCAATGGCTCCAAAAACAGTCGCCGCTTACTCAGAGAAATGGAAACGTTCTTGTTAACGATATGACGGACTTTGGCTTGAAACAATTACGAGCAACTGACATTGCTTTGACGAAGAAACTCATCCCGCTAGCTCAGAGCCATGCCCCAGCTAAAGTTGGCGGTGTTCACTACGTTTTCGCACCCAGAATATTTGATTATGCATATTATGTTGTAAGACCGTTTATGATAGAACATCTTCGTAACTGTATCTATTTTCATTCTGACTTTGCTGCATTACACCAATACGTGAAACCCGACATCCTCCCGAATTGTTTGGGTGGCACACTCGGTGAAGTCGAAGCAGTCGATAATGAAGTACACAGAACATTTGCTGAAGGTGGAGCTGACTTTGTTCAACAATTTGCAATGGATGCTGTTGCAAAACCCCCTGTCGCTTAAATAAATGTGTAATGTAAATAGTAGCGCAAAGCTGGTGAAATTGAGAAACTTATTTTTATTTACATTCATTTAATGGATAATATTGACGACGAGAAATATTTAATTATGTTAAATAATGTATCATTTCGATGCCTAAATAAAAATTTGAGCTTTGTATATTGACGTTTCATTGGTAATGTTTTATTTCGTACTGATGCACTTTTCAAAGCAACTATTTTAAATTTAAATATTTTGATACAGAAGTATGAAAAAAATAGTAAAAATACTTTCCTAAAACTGAAACCACAGGCAAACAGTTACAAAATATGTATTTTTCATACTACAAAAACTGTGACGAAAGCTACTAAACTAGTCACTCCAATATATTTAACTGATGGAGAAAGGCGATACAGTAAATTATATATCATGTTAATCAACAGATTTCAGTCTAGTACCAATTTACAGTTTATTAAGTTAAAGTCTTCCCACTGAATTCATTTTTTTGGCCTTTCACAAGCATATGTTATGTGAGTTCAAACAACTTTTCAATTTGAATTTTTGTGCAATAAATATTTCTATAATTCATCAACCTTAATGAAACATTTAGTTGATAGCAATTGCAATTTTGTAATACACGTATGAAAGTTTTAAATTATTATCTCTATCATAATCATTTCATGAATCGAAGTGTCAATCTATTAACCTATTTCAACAGTTTATATCAATACGTAGGTAATTTGGCAATGTTTAAAGCGACTTTGGGAGTCCATAACTTCATCAAATGTTGACAGATCGTCGTGATTTTGGTGTCATGAGAAAGCCCGACTTCTCCTCTTCAAAACGTGTAAACGGGCTACACTATATCTATCCACTCTGTTGTGCTGTGCAAAATTTAAAAAATGATAATGATTTTTTTGTGAAAAAACGCTCATTTTCACTGTTTTTGCCTTAATTTGTCACCTTCTAGAGAACTCAGTGTTTTGTCAAAATGGAAGGTTTTTGTTGCAAAATGTTCCGCTGTTCAAGGTGATTTGAATGTGCTATTGGACGCATGGTATGGGCATGGGATGCATTTTTAATGGACCAAAGAAACTGGTCTTTTTTTAGCGAGGGGAAAGGGCCAAAATGTGAAAACCACCAAAAATCGAATTCCGTATAAATCTTGTAAACATGCATTTTTCTTAAAATTTAAATTGCAGAAGAAACTACAGCTAAAACTACGGGGATACTCCAAATTTGGAGTTATTTCATCGTGTTCCATAAAATTTACACGGTTTTTAAAAAATGCTAGAAAAAAATGTGTCAAAAAACCGTTTTTTGTCGCTTTTAGCATTTTGGTTGCCACTGTCGCATGATTTGAGGTAGTAAAGAGAGCTTTTGCACACTTTTAAGTTGGAATCTGGGCTATCTTATGACACCCACTTCACGTCGATCTGTCAACATCTGCTGAAGTTATCGATTCCCAAAGTCGCTTTAAACATTGCCAAATTACCTTCGTACAATCTCGCCACTGTATGAGTCATCTTAATCCTCGCATTTTTTTTAATTAAAATCACTGATTTTTTGCCAGAGAGTGAGTCATCAAAGCCAATAGACCGCAGAATTCCAATATCAAGAACTTTTTTAAGGATATTCGTTAAGTTAAGTTAAATTAATGTCAGAATTAAAATCGATAAACTTTCACCCTAAGACAGCGCACTGCTTGACCCGCATTTATAGTCGTGCAATTAATTCGAAGAAGTAACCAAATACTACTTATAAATTATCATTGAGGTAGTCGTAGTTTATATATTAGACTTTTGGAATAATAATAAATATGAAATGACCAGAAACTTTGTAATATGCAACGATGGCTTTTTATAAACAATAATTTCATGAACAATTTTAATTGCACCATTTTAATTGTTTCACTTTAAATATATTTTTAGCGACAGCTCTAATTTCCATGTCCCATGATACACTATTTCATTGTGGCGGTGTTTATAACTAATTTATCCCATTTGTTTGTATTGTGATTGCCATTCGACATATTTATCATTAATAGTTTGAGGTTTATGTTATATCTAGCATATCCTTTGTGCATCCACCGCAGTACATTACAGAACAAACATAAATACATATAATGCTTTATACGAAGCATTGTGTACCACATTATTTGCATTTTGCGAGACAAATTTTAATATTGGTGAAATTGTATTCTATCATTATGAGATGAAAATATATTTTCGTATTCCATGGGTAATACGAGAAGTGATATTCTTGGGGTACTACTACATATACCATAAGTGGAGCCCATTAAATACATTAAGTAACTACATCAATTAGGATAGTCAGTAAACTCACCTGAAAGTAACAACCCCTGATAAAAAATTAAGATAGTACATAAATATCAGCCTCTATGTAAAAGTGTACTTAACATTACTTGATGCTTGTGTGAAGAATGACATAGGCAAATTTTTCAGTATTTCCAACATAATGTTTTAGACATTTAGTTCTAACTGTATATTGTGGAGGGGAGGAAAGTTAAAACGAGCTAATAAACTATCTCGTCGAGAGAATTAAATGATAATTAAAAAGGACCTATAATCTTTCCACCTCCTTTGCTGATAAAAGACCCAAAATAATGCACAGTTTCACAAAATAGATGAATTAATTTATGTAAAGTATTTATTTTTTAAAAAATGGAAATTTAGAATAAATTGAGACATTGGATATGGAAGTTTGGACTATTATAATTACTTTAAAATGTCTTAAACGCGAGTCGTACCTCGGCAAAGCTATTTAAATCTTAATTCAAATTATTTTATAACTTATCTACCACCCGGGTGTGAATTATAACTAACTACAATTCATTCTCACACAATAAAATTAAATTGGACTCGTGAAAAGAAAAAGATACTCTACACACATCCGTGAAGGAAAATTAAATGATTGAAATTAATGCTTAACCTATTTACTTAATTAGTGTTATTAAATAAACGCGTTGAACTCTTATTTGTCAATCATTAAGGACTGACAATGATTTTGAAAAGGAGACGGTAAAGGAAGAAAGAATAAATAAATTAGGAAGACTCGTCTTACAGTTTCCTTAGATAAATGTCAAACGAAGAATGTACGGAAGTGGATCCAGTGTCCA
>VYYJ01001944.1:0-25378 GCA_021029165.1 Cyphoderus albinus
TTCTCTGTAGAGGCCTGTGCAATGAATGGCTGAATCAGTAAAGCGCAGTTTAGGGCTTCGGTTTACACGTTATAAATAGGGTGAATGATTATCCCTATTCAGTGATTCGAAGAAAATGTAAAGACAGGAACAAACAAAAATAAATCTTGGAGAATAGAAATTTTATTTCTATTGATTTGGCAGAATCATCCAAACTTCATTGCGACTTGTGTCCTCCAATGAGAAATTATTAATTTTAAAGTTACATAACAATACACACAACGAATGATCCTTTGCACTGAAAATGGTATTTTCTGACTGGAATTTGCTTGCAAAAATTAGAAACGAATTGAATCATGGTGAACAATGCACAGCTCTGAAACTCCATAAACAGTACATGTTCAACACACATTTCAAAATGATGTGCGGCTTTGCTGAAATTGTAAACTCGGTTTGATTGCGGTGAGGATAATTATGCTTACATCATACGGGTTAGGAATGTTGTGGTAAGCAGAGCACATGTTAGGAGGAGCAATGTTTGCAAGAATTCGCTACGGACTCAATCTGTTCATGTAGAATGACAACTTTACTTTGGATTTGTACTGGTTTGATTCCTCCGAATTCATGAGACTTGATTGACTTGCTCGTCGTATACCACTTGAATAATGTGAAGGAAATATGAGCAAAAAATTCCCACTTTCTTTTAGCAAATTAAAACACACTCCAAAGATTCTTTTAAAATTCAGTTGCATCCGCATATCGCAGCTCTCACGAAAGGGGCAGAAAGTCAACGAATGACATTCCATGACTAGAATAGCGGAAGTAAATCATTTGCAGAATAGCTAGAACAAATGTTGTTGGTAGATTTTTTGAACAAATGGAGTTTTTACTGCCTATCAAGACATTTTTCATTTTCATTGTGTTCTATGGTTCTTGTTTTTAGAAGAACGCCTTAGAGTCATCAAATGGATTTTTTTAGATCCAAATTGTGTCAGTATTCATTTGAATTAAGAAAATTCATTGCATTATTATCTCCGTCTCGGAGTCATTTTTAGCTGCAAAAAAAAATGTTGCTCCGCAAAATAAATTGCTCCTATAGTTTTCTTATGTATGGCCATTTTTTAACTTCAACGGCAACATGGTACCGGAAGTTCGCCTTAAACCTATAGGGTATAAGGATATATTATTATGCGTTCTGCTTCTCGTGTGACAGGATGATGTATGGAAAGGAACACCCATCCGAACTCTGCATTTCCATGATTAATTTTTTTTCCTTTAAGATACCTAAAAGGAATTTTGATTATAATTGTGTAATTGACGACAATGCTTTTCTCCGCTGTACAATAGGGACTGTATGATACCTAATAAAGAATATGGAATATTTTTTGTTTTTGAACGGTAAAGTAACTCTGCAAAGGATTTTGCATATTATTTCATTTTTATTATCAACTATTCCATCTGCAAATGTTTTCTTCAAGAGTTAAAATTCACTCTTATGTAAAATATTCAGCGATTATTTTGAATATCCTCCCATTTCAAAGATTCCGCACTGTTAGGTACCATGCTGGTTTCGAATTTTCGACACGAAACTGAGCAACTGGTAACAATGATGATCGTCATCATTGGAAATTGGTATGTCAATTCAATTCATTTCATTTTTATACTCTGAGCAGATATTTCTCGGTTTGTGTATTTTGGAATGTGAGAAGCGAAGTAGTGAAACGGAAAATAGAATGGCGATGATGAGCAATGATGACGGGAATGACTATCCCAAAAAATGGTGTTTTTCAAAAGTGAAGGGATTTTTCGGCGGAAGATGACGATGATGAAGTCTGATGAGAAGGGTATTATGTGGAAATCGTGAGATTGTAGCAGCATTTGTTTGTTGCCAATTGGCAAGTACCATGCGGACCTGTATGATGCTCGCTCAACCATCATCGTGCGTTCATATTTTTTGCTTTCAATAATATGGCGTGATTCTGCACTTCTCGGATGAAGCTGTCTAGTTGTAATGATTTTGCTGTAACTGAAAAGAATGAAACGACTGCGAAGATTTTTAACTTTGTAAAGCTTGAATCCGTTTCGTTAGGTATGATAGTGGCTTTCTCCTTTATTTATTTCATGACGACAAAGCGGCGTGCTTTCTTACCAGCAGGTTTTGGAAAGAGGGAGGAATGGACAGGTTCATGCATTCACGATGAGGTGTGGGATGTAATCAAGAAATGAAGATCTGGTACGATTGGTACGAATTGGTTTTTCGATGATATTTTTCCAACCAAGAAGACGTCACATTTATATAAGACATTGCTTATATATTTATCATATTGGCTGGATGAAATTCTCACGAATATGAAGACGAATTTTGTGCTTTGAAATAAAATTACTGTATGGTACAATGCTGAAACTAAAACTCTTTGAAAAAGCATTTCGAGGGAAGAACCGAGTATGAGAAACTGATGTCAAAATAACAATGATAAAACATGCGGTGATTTTTTGAGCCTAAATAACAATTTTTTAATGATTTACAGGAGGAACGTTCTTTGGACAGTTTGGAAAGTCTTTTTCGATCCACGAACTTGCAAGACTTGGATTTGACTGGCGTTCGGATTCACATGAGCTTGGGAACGTCGGGCACTGGGACAACGAAAAGTCAAAAATCTGGCAGCCTCATCTTAAGCAATACTGATTCGCTTAAGGACATACCGTCTGCTGATAAAACTAAAAGGAAAGGAAAAGACTGCAAATCTAAACCAGACGAACTTTTATCAAAGAAATCGTCCACCTTGAGTTCAGCTTTGAATCTCGCCTTTGGTCCGAAACGGCTTGCCCCTGAACTATCCTTCCTTCGGCTAGGTGGTACTCAACTGGAACAGAGAAAGCATGCGGTTTGGAAAAGTACGGAGATTCTTTGCAACATGCTTCCCTTGTTGGACAAAGGAAAGTTGACGCACGTTGATATCAGTCTGGATCGAATGACCGCAATGGATGCAGCTCATCCAGCGAGTGGTGGTCAACTTCCATTGGAGGAAAAGGGTGCCGTAAAAATGTTTAAAATTTTGGCAACTCAAGTTCCTCGGCTCCAATCTCTAGTCATGCAGGTTATAATAATCTAACTTCTTCAAACTTTAAGTTCATTATTTTATTATCTTGTATACATATGTTCATTCAAGATAAACAAGTAAAATTTACTCATTGGCATCTTTGTTTCTCATTTGCAGCATTGGCGACTAAAGTTGACACAGAAAAATGCCAAAGATTTCGCCAAGAGTTTGGCCACATTAGGAAACCTATCGGGAATTAATTTAGATAATGCTGCAGTGACAAATGAAAATTCGAAAAGAATTGACCACCTTGTAGTTCAAAGTATACTTATTCATTGTAGAGCAGTTAGTGAGATTTCCTGGACGAATTTTGATTCAACACAGTTGACATCGCTGGCAAAGATTATTAATGACAATCATCAAGGAGGAAGGTTAACGATGAAACTGGATGGAATCCCCCTCTCGCTTATCAAAGAACTTGTGACTTTTAGTCGAACTCTTACAAATTGTCAATTTGAATACATTGGAAACAGTACAATTGTTATCAACAGGTCGAAAGATCGTGGGGATCATTTAATTCAGAGATTAAGACGATTTCTTTAAGAAGATAAACCTTTATTGTTCACTAAAGGAAAGATTAGTTAATGTTCAAATGTAAACTTTTGACAATCGTACCGAAGCGCCGATGTTATCCATAGTATTAACTATTTAATAATCACATTACTTTGCTGGTGTATTTTACCCATACTATATTATTATATAGTTTTACATAATATACAAGTAAACGGATTATTAGTTGTAATTTTAATAAGGTACAAGTAGTTTTATACATCGTAATTAATACGTATTACTAAAGTGTTAGGTAATTTCGTTCATGGCTGTCAAAACAATAAAACGCCTTCCTTTGTGTTATGGGTAGAACTGGATTCTGGAAGATTTTATAGTTACAATTAGATTTACCGATGATATTTACCAAACCAAGGATGTGATAATTGAATTTTTACACTAAGAAATTAAATAGGCACATACAAATTGTTGAAGTATCTTTATGAAATGAGGCAGACCTTTTAAGAAGAATGCATGGTTCAATTCACAATATTTTTATGTTAGCTTTAAGGATTATGTAAGTAAAAGCAACATGGCCAGTCACTAGTACCAATTTTGGAGTGAAAAGTGACAATACAAGGACGATGCTTAGACGCATTTGCCTATGAAGATGAAACCCTGTCATGAGACAATCAAGTGGACAATGTGCCTTTCAAAAAGTGTTCGTAATAAATTGAAATACAACAGAAGCCGTAGTACAATCTCTTTAACTTTACACTTAAATAAGTAGATAATCTGTAAACATCACCTCTTTTGATATCTGTGTGAATAGCCTTATTCGGTTCATTTAATAAAATATTATCACGCCATTCTAACACTTATCGCTACCGTACGAAGTGTAAACTTTGTTAAAATGTACAATTTAATACTGTATTAGAAATATTTAGCCCGAATAAAAATTTAAACAATAATTTAACCGTCATACTCAATCTTACAAGTTGAATCATTTTTTAGTCAAGCACTTTACCATTCAAAACTGCATTTTAAAATAAAAACGATTTCGGCAATTCTTAAAAATCTCTCTTCCCTTAAATTTTAACACTTAAATGTTCATGGTGGAGATTCAAAATCGTTGATCATATAAACTTATGAGCAGCATCAAACCTATAACTCATACATATTCGGAGAATAATTTGTAATAAGCATCATATATGTATTTTTAGTACCGTCCTTCGTGTTTGGAGTAGTGTTCCATCAATAATCAAAAGAGGGAAATGAAATTGCTGTTTTTGTCCGGCGAATATCAAACAAATGTAGCAGTGACAAAAGCATTAAACCCATTCATAATTTTAGTTGCATTGCGGAAGAAGGTCGGTGTTTAATCATGTACGAAAATAGTAATAATAAACGTATGGTAAACTTAGTAGATTATTCGATGCCACTGCTATAAACACGATATATGAGGTGATTGGAACTATCGTGTTTTTAAATATCCACCTAACGACATAAAATCTAAAAAAGTTCAAGTTTGTCATTATGAGTCATCATGAATATTAGAACGCATGACAAAGTAAAAAGCTCACCGAGTTGAGTCTTTCTTTTTCAAATTCGTGCTGACTGTCATTAATACCCATGAGAAACGTGAAGTATAGCTTTTTGCACAATAATAGTTGAAAATGGTACGCAAAACGCAACTATGTTTCATATATGGCGTGTTGAATATTTTAGCTAAACTGCCACTAATCAAAACCTTTTTTACTCATGATAATGAACTTCCAGTCAAAACCAACAAATTTTATCCACATTTGCTCAATATTTATTACCAGAATATTACCAGAGTTGGAACAAAATATCTTTATGAACGAAGAGGAGAGTGATAGTAAACTAGTTTTAGCAAGTGCAACATAAAATTAATTCATGCAAAGAAAATTGTGTACGTAGCAATCGGAGCACAGGATTGGTCATGCTACACACTTACAATTATTTTTATTACGCCACAAATTATTTTATTGATATTTTGGATCTAATAACAGAATATGGAATATAACCAAATGTTGCACTGGGAAGAAATGAGCCAAGCCAAGAAGAACATGAATGATTAGATAGCGTTTGTTTCTCAGCTCAATCATGAAATGCTCTTCTAAAACAAACTGCTGCCTGACAGTAATCCACACAAGTACCTTACCCCAACATCGTAACTGCTTTTTTGTTTGTTTATGGTATAAACGTTGGATCTTGGATCAGTCACTATATGTTACGCTTTCATAAATTTTGAGTTCTGGACTACTACTCACGCTCAGATATCATGTAATAAACACTCATTCTGCTTATGCTTTATTATTTATCAAGTTATTATTTTCTGTCTAGTCATCGATACCTTTATGTTTCTTTGTTTGAAAGTGGTACTGCGTACATCAGTCTTAAATTAATTTTTGATTTTCCAGACATGGAAGTGCAGATTTACCATAACAGATATTTAGCAGTGAAAATTTAAAGCAGGCATCAAGTTTAAGTTGTCGTTACTCATCTCATCAGGCTGTTGACTTGTTTTGTTTCGATATTTTAGAACGTACGAAACAAGCAAGCTTGTTGGACGTTTTTTTCGCGAAGGTTGTAGGCAAATACTAGCCAGTGTTTGCAGTTCCAATCGAAGGGAGAAGGAGAAAGGATCAAGAAAACCACAATCCATTATTTCATAACATTGTCCTACTTCTTCGAACGTACCTTTTGTTATTGACTTCAAATTCTAATTCACGTGAAGTTTTTAGGATATAAAAATGTGCATAACAAGCGCAGAAAATCTCTTTCAGCGGAAGTTTCTTCCACTGCTTTTGTATGCAGGTTGCATCCTTTTATCATTTTCTTGTGCGTCTGCTGCTGCTAGCACTGCGGCTAATCATGTCGTTACTGTGAATCAATATTATGAAGATGACGCGCCTCTGCGAAACAAAGAACAAACGACCCCAGATTCACAAAACGATATATGGGCCGTTCTTGTCGCTGGTTCTAATGAATACTACAACTACAGGCACCAGGTCAGAAACAAATGCAGGATTATTATTCAATTTAATTTATATTTTGTTACAAATACATGAAAACTACGGTCATAGTTATTATTGTATCTTAATTTCCTACTTCCCCATTCAGTTGCTCACCCTAGAGTAAATTGTTGATGCCAAATTATGCTAATATGAACAATAATTGTTATACAATTCGATTTCGCAGGCTGACGTTTCGCATGCCTATCAAATTTTGATCCGAAATGGTGTGCCGGCCGAACAAATCATTACAATGATGTATGACGACATTGCCAACAGTACAGAGTAAGAATAAACCATTCTATCAAACAATCTCTTGAAAACTTTAATACTTCCTGTAGTTTTCACTGATATGCGTTTTTGTTCTGTTAGGAACCCAACACCTGGAATTATAAGTAATAATTTTTATACAATGCGTCAATATTTATCAAGAAGGTTCGGAAAGAAAAATGTTTAAAATGTACTTTAATTTAACATCTAGTAAACCGGCCGAACGGAACGAACGTTTATGAAGGAGTCGTCATAGATTACAGAGGGGAAGTGAGTAATAATTTTTACATTGAATACAATTACCGCTTGCGATGTCATTTATGAGTACAGTTAGTTAGTGCATTACTTCTTGCATCTTGGCGTTTCTTTTTCATAAAAGCATAGAAATGCTATTGAAAGTGAAT
This sequence comes from Cyphoderus albinus, assembly GCA_021029165.1. NCBI lineage: Eukaryota > Metazoa > Arthropoda > Collembola > Entomobryomorpha > Paronellidae > Cyphoderus > Cyphoderus albinus. Next base: position 7,279 of record VYYJ01001944.1, read on the forward strand.
TTCCTAGATTGAGCCTTGAGCATAATGTTTTTCCATATTAACTGTTTTCTGAAGATTAAATGTCCAGAGTTAATTATATACAGAGCTTTAACTCTTTGCTTTCCCACAAACTAAAAATCAACTTGAAAATTGCTAGTAGGATTGCGATTTAGACACATCAATTTGATGTTTCAATTGCAAACTTTCCCTGGCAAGGTTTCTCATCTCGTAAAATTGAATTTATGAGTAATGAAGTAGTTCAACTTCTCACACATAATTTAATACATCAGACTGTAACTGTCCCAATTAATTACTTACAGTTTACACTTTGAACATGAAATACGTTAACTATCAAAAATTAAATTTGCAGCATTACAGATTACGGCAGCATCAGTTTGGAATTGATTTAATGGTTTCTGTCAAAAACATTTCGATATTAAAGTGTTATAAAAAACTGCGGAGCGCCCACTGCACTGGTAGGTTTGGTTTACGGTACAAAATCTATACGGAACTAGTAAGAATGTATTTATGTGGATAAAGCTGCATTTGTGTGCATCGTGCATCCTTGGTTTAGCTAAGTGTTTTTAGGAAACCGAAACGAGTCTATGACAGTGATTCTCTTTACCTCGTGGCAGTAATATAAGAAAAAAACACAACTTTTTTATTTCCTTGCCAGCTTTCACAACTTTTTCTTCTTGTAAGCTTCAGTGGTACAAGTAGTTTAATTATGGTGCATGTAGGGAAACCCGTGATAGTTGGGGAGAAGTGTTCGCTGTGTACCCAGAAAAAGGAGAAAATGTACTTACCTTACCAGTTCATCTTGAATGTTATAATGGCTTTAGCAGGATGAGATGACAGGCTCGAAATATGATAGGATTATGGATGACTCAATTGACTGAAAGAAGAAAGTTGAGCATTTTCCCGTTCTCCCTTCCTCTATCTCGTTTTACTACAGAAGACTCGTCGTCTCCCAAAACTACTTAATTACACATCAGGGTGGCATGTAGTATATACCTAAGTTTTGCTACACACAGAACAAAGAATCAGTGTAATATTTAGTTTAAATTTAACCATCCTGCATGTTGCTGACTGAAATAGATCATCCTAGTTGTCTTTGTCTCCTTTACGTCTCCCTAATAAAAGTGAGAAAATTGGAAGCGCTGCATAATATCTTGGTTCCGTGATATGAAAGTTACGCTTACTAAAATGCAGTACACAAACTTCAGCATGAAAGAACTTTGTTGTGCTCAGGATATCCGAAATGTTAATATTCTCAAAGTTTTCTCGTGATTTTTACATAGGAAGTGACGCCACAAAATTTCATCAAGGTTCTCCTCGGACAGGAAGGGGATGGCACGAAGAAAGTCCTGCGAAGGTAAATATTACTTTCTAGAACATGCACTTTAATAATCCTTCCCAATTTTTTTTTTACTTCTCAAAAGTTTCGCCATGATTAAGTTCACAATAATGGAGTAAAGAAAGGTGTGGTATAATCGTGGTGGGTAATGTGCTTTTGCCAGCTTCTTCCTTGCTTTCAACTTCCAATGTTGCTTTCTTGTATGGGGGACAGTAATTCACACTGCAAAATAGTTCTAAATTGCTGGATTAAAGTACTTAGGTTTAGGTTGTACATGACTTTTCATAATGAAGCTGCTATTCAAAGATTAGACTTTTGATTAGGAAGCGTCTACTAAACGTCTGTTTTTACGGGGTATTTTAGGGTACACGAATTTATTTCTGTTTTCGTAATAGTATCAATAACATACGATTTGTTCACATAAGTTTACAGCACTTAAATTGTTGTTCAATTTAATGTGCTGGACCCTTGTGAAAAGGTCTCAATTGAAAATCATGGCATGAAACCCGACCACATATTATAAAATCGGATTTTGTAACGTGCTGCTCTATCTTGCATAAAGATAAAGCGTTTTTTCATGTGCAGTTTCTCTTTTCTTTTAGACAACGAAAAAATTCCCAATGTTTATTGTAGCAAGTCTTTTGTAACTTGAGGGACGCAGCCAAGTTTAAAAGCATCTGAGTAGAATCCCTTTGATTTTATCCCCTGTGCCTGTGTAGTCTCGGTTCGATTGAATCCTTTTTTCTGCTCCCACATTACCAGACCTAGAGAAAAGAATTCTGGACGCATATGGGAAAGACACGGCTCCAGATTACATTAAATCTCGCATGTTTCTGTTTTTGAAAGGATGCAAAGAGAAAAGAGGCAAAATATATTGTGAGATGATATACCTCGTGTTCTTAAAGACTGGGCTAAGCTCCATGGATTGGATATTGAGTGTTTCTAAGAAAGTAGTTTGAGAAGATGCACGTTTTCTCGACTCAATCTCCCCTCAAAGGAAAAGTTAAGGTTTTGTAACCTAATGGAATAGTTGATTAAATGATGGTGCCTCCTTGTACTATTATGTTATGTATAGGATAATACTACAGAATACAGTGCACTTGATATGTGATTTTTTTTGTATCGTGTTTTAATGGAAAAACTTTTTAGTTTATTGTTCAAATAACATGACATTGCGGATATGGTTGACTTTGTATTCATACAGTTTATCTTCTATCGTTTACCTCTTTTCTCTTATGCTTTCACCTTTTCGTATTCTAAAGTATTTTTTCAGTTCAACTAAAAACGTGAACTTGATCTTCTTTCAATGTTCGCTCGACTCCACATTTGCTGTGCTAAGTTACCTGCCTGGACTCTTTCTCCAGTCAAGCATGCTACAACAAACTGAAATCTATTTATTTGCATTTATAACGCATCAATGGGTAAAGAAAGTGACATTTCAAAGGCTTACCAGGGACCTTTTTTGCATTGGATTAAAGAATAAATAAGCATCTAGCAAAGCTCTCTAAATACGCATCATGTTGGTCACATTTTGGGGGTCTCATCCAGTGGATAAAGTTTCATTGCTTTGTATATATTTTAAATTGTGTAATCTATAAAAGTTGGACGCAATATTCTACATATTCTAACCTTTTGCTTAATAATTTCCTAAATATTTTTGCAGGAGTTTCTTTTCTTCATTCTTCTGTACCATGAAGTGGTTAGGTACAAACCGTTTGAAATGAAAGAAAGTTGTGCATTGTTGGCTCTTGTACCAATTCACTTTTATACGTTTATTGCATGATGCAATGCTTATGTAAACCCCTTTCCCGAGCCGAATATTAAAGCACATTTTTCAATTTTCATCAATTTTATGATTTTAACCTTTCTCTTTCACAACATTGTATGATGTAACGACCTGGAATCCTTATTTGTGTGACTTGATTGTAGCGGGCCAACCTCACACGTGATTATTAACTTTGTAGATCATGGAGGTAAATCCATTTAAACACAAAATTGAGATTTCAGTAGATAAGTTTTTCACTCTCACTTTGTGTGGAATTAGAAAAAAAAATATGATATATTTTTGGAACTAAAATAACAATGCCTTATTTTTTAAAGGCCCGGGACTTATCGCTTTCCCGTCTGACGAACTTCACGCAAGGGAATTGAGAAATACCTTGAAGAAAATGTACCATCAAAAGCTGTACGGAAAGGTAAATATAGTTTCTTTATAAACACAGCTTAAATGTAGAACTTTCTTTGTTATTTTGTTTAGTATGGCTTGCTTATGTTTTGCTATTATCTGCCGACCGGTCAAAGTTGTTCCCCCACGCATTGTCATACTTCCTTTCAGACTTCTCATAAATCATAAATAAGAGAGTAAAACTTGGTCAAAAATAGTTCTTTCTTGATTAGTAATGTCTAACTAAATTCGAAGGGAAGGAAGGCGAAATGAACTGGCAAAAGAGCGGTTTAACAGTAACATTACAACGACTCTACTACTACGAAACTACCAGTCTGATTCCTTTATGTGCAGACTCTAGTGTACCTTAGAAAAAAGTTTCGCCTAAGGATATATTGTACTTTTTGCACTGACTGCAGCATAGCGCAAGTTACTTTCCCTCCTTTTATTATCTGGATGACTACCAAACAAAGTTCATTTTATTTTGGCCAGCTTTCCTTCCGACACAACCAGTTTAGGCAGTGAAATGTCTAGCAGTTGTCGAACACTATCCATAAATAGAGTAACAGCTTCACTTCAGCGTTTAGGCACAGTATAATTCCTATTACGTAGCTCGTAAATATTCACACACATATTTTCTTTTCCCCTTTCACTTGTGCAATTTTTAAACAAGTTTTTTCGTCTTTACCACAAACCAAACATCTGGAAGGGTATGAAAAAAGTAAGTCAAAAGAACAAAGTTTTTTAAGTTGCCCAAACTTATGCTAAAGGACTGTTCCTGGTAGTTGGAGAGGAGTAGAAAAATGAGTAGGTATAATTGGGCTTGGGCTCTCTTCTGAGAAAACTTAGGTAAACATTGCAAACACAAAGCAGAGTTGAATGAAATCTTAAAATTATAAAGGAATGCACAAACATGTCTTGTGTATTTCTAAAAGAGGAGGCACACAAAATTCAGACTGGAATGTACACAGTAATTGAAGTAAGGACAGGACTAGGACGACTGGAAAGTGGGATTTTTTTTTCATTTGTACACCAATGGCGGTGACGTAAAACGGGGAAAAAGAAAATTCTAACTATTTCTAGAATTGCGTTTACTTTTCCCTAGCCTTGTTCCCATTGCTCATCATCACCAATGCCATAGCTAGAGGCAAATCAAATTTTTCGAATTATGGTGTCGGATGTTTCTTTCCTTAATATTTTCAAGGAAAACACCTTAAGCTATCTTCCTACCCCCGTCAACGCTTAAGTATGGTTTAAATATGTAACCACTTTAAATTATCCTTGAAAGGCATGGTTCCAAGAAATACTAGTTTATTTCAAGTAACTCTTTAAAAAATTGCTAACTTGACTCACAACAACTCGTTATTAAAATTGCTCCGGGAAAAATGAATGAAAATGACGGCTTGGAAGTGTGCAATGTCGGGTTGGTTTTTAGAATTATTTGAGTTGCTATACAGGAGAAAGTATACACTGACAGTCCACTACCCATAATTCTATCGACGAATTAAATAATAACTGCCTTTTGGAAGTGGAACCTTTGATTTTGTAATAAGGATGCTGGATTTTCTTCCAAACTTTAAACTGATGTCGACAGTTCAGGTCTATCTAACAGTCAATTGAATTCTGCAAACACAACTGAGTTAATCACGAACCGTTAAAAGAATATTATTCTTCGCATCTTTCATTCGTCTGCCACCGCGTCTGCCACTGCATTGAAGAAAAGTATTACGAAATACTTACAAATATTTAAAGATGGTTTGCCTTTTTGTAAGGCCCTACATTTTCGGCGATCATGGTCGTAGGAGTGATTGTTTAAGCTAAAAAGAGACTCTAAGCATAAAGAAACTAGAAAAACAGACCAATCCAAACAAATTTAGTATTCGAAGTCATGCAATTTCCCAAAGTAATTTGCATAATGAGACAAACTGGGTTGATTTTCGAACATTTTATTATGTAGTTGCAAAAGCTGGTTCATTATGCAAAAAAAATAATTGATTTTGCGTTTCGAAACTTTTTCTACGCTTACGTTTGCTCACTTTGCTATTGTTAGAAGTTAACATGGAATAACAATCCAGAGCACGTCTCTACAAATGTTTCCGGGCTCTAGAGTTTCACATTATGTTTTCCTGATTCACACAGAATGGGGAAATGGTGCATGGTAAGTGGTAACAACCCTTCTAAACCATGTATAGAGGAAACACATTTTCTGTTTTCTGCAATTTGACAAAAATATCATCTACACAGGCTACCTAATACTTATTAGATCAGGACAATGTAGCAATAATGTTGCACAACGCACTCAAACTTTTTTATTTATACTAACTAGTTCACATGAAAGTGATTACAGATTTTATGGTAAATATTACACAATAATTCATCGGAAATTATCTAGGCACAACGATTTAAAACACAAATACAATTCTGCCATTCAAAACTCCGTGACTCCGTGACTAATAACATATAGGCACCTTATGCTGAATTGATTGCACAAAAATGCAAAATACCTATTTGTTGAAACACGCCAAACATTGTAGTTGAATAGACCACAGTATCTGTAATAACTAATCTGTAGATTCTACAATCTTGAAACATGTATTAGCACATTATCAAAATAATACGCTTTGTTAGCCGTTTTAATGGTAACGAAATAAAATCATTGAAAGCGTTCATTAGCCGTTAGAAGATTGCTAACCGTTAACCGTTATATTATTGATTCTTCATGTGGAAGTCTCGCTCATGATAGTTATTTCTGAGTATTGTAACGTCGCAATGCAACTTGGTTGCGTTACTGCATACATATTATGTAGGAAAGCCGTCATTTTTAAATACGATAAAAACCCTTCCCACTTCTGGTACAAAGTGTGAAATATTGCGTTATTATAACTTGAAATGGCACTCCGGTGGTATACTAATGCGTGTGGTTATGCTGGCAGAGAATAGCAGGAAACAGGAGTTGTTACTTCCCTAATGACTTGATGTGTTTTCGTGCATCCATTGGCGGAACATGGGGGAAAGAGATCGTCATATATTATTTCTACATTCGGTTTTAGAGCTCAGACATTGTTTTGCATGGAATGTGAAGAATGAAAATTTTGTCGGTACGCTTTCCTAATTTAAGTTTTCGTAAAATTCCTTAATTTTGAAAGTTATGGCCTGCCGAGAATCTACTGCTTTTACTACCTGTTCTTTACACGCCATTATTATTACCATAATGAATTTACGTGGAACTCGTAAGTGACAAACTACTAGCATGTTTTGTGGTGGTTCATGAAGAAAGACAACGTGGGTGGTAAAAGTCGTCAAAGAGAGACTGGGACATGCAAAATAATAATATAGTGCAGCAGCGGCCATATTACCGTATTAATGTTTCCAAATACAGAAAAAGTACCTGCAGCAAGCACAATGGAGATATGAAAGTTTAAGCATTTTATAGAATGAAATTGTCTCCTCGAATTCTTCTTAAAAGCGTGTGTGGGATTGAAACAGAAGAGGGGAAGCAGTTGTTAAAGAAAAAAATCCGCGGCGGAACAAACTTTCTGCACAACACCACATTGTCAACACGGCCAAGTGGAGCAAAAGAGGATTCGTTTGCATCCACCAACTTTCTTTGCCAACCGACCAAACTACTTCCAAACTAATATTATTATGATAAGTTGTGTTCCGTGTCCGCCTGCAAAGAAAATATAATGCATCTTGCGTTTTTCTGCATGCTTCGGATTAATTACTTCGCTACTTTTTGAAGTTCTAAATATTCATTTGATGCTGAAACAACGAATTTCATCAAACGTTCCAAGCTAAAAACATTTCATGATTATGTATGTAGTACTCTTGAACAGTTGATTGAGTTGGGCTTTGTAGTTTTCTTGTTAAATTGTAGAATTTATAGTTATTTATAGTGTTTGCCAGACTCTTCTGGTACTTTTACGCGGTTTATAAAAAAACTTGTAACAATCAGTTAATTTATGTACTAAAATCCTATCATTTCATAAGACTCAAATTTTCAACTGCGTCAGTAATCCACCAAATTAGGTATATGAATTAAATTGTGTATTTACCTATGAACCGAAAAGTCACTGCATTCAATCACGAATAATGATTTTGACAGTGTTTATAGATTATTTTGCTTGAGTTTGATTTTGTGATATGTCTGCATTTACTTCTGTAACTGATCAGATAAAATTTCTAAAAGTACGGGTTACGGGTAATTACAACCGCTTCCTCTCATATTGAGCATTTAATTTAAAGTTTCCTTGCTCTGTGCATCGTTTCCTGCATTAATTTGAATTCAGACCTTTTCAAGTTTAAGACAGACGACATAATAAGAAACAAAGTCATAATCTACCTATAAAACTTTGAATATGGCTCGTAAAGAATATTGGATCTGCAAGTAACCCTTGATAAATTGCGACTAGGGTTATAAAAGGTATATGTATAAGGAAACCCTCATGTCGTTCGTAATAGGTGAAAATGAAATAAAAACTAGCATCAGCAGATAATGTGAAAAAGTGATATCACTTTACATTTACGGAGAACATTTTTTCTTTATATTACATATTTACATATTCTTGAAGAATACCTTTTGTGAACGCATGTTACGGCGCACACAATGGGAACGGAAGGGGAAGATTGTAATAAGCCTAAGTTTTTCCAGGCCATAAATTAAGAGTTTTCTTCTTGAGAGATGAAACGAATAAGAAATGAAACGGTAGAAAGCACATGCATATCTCAGAAGAAAGCGACAGCGTTTCGAAAGGGTGAAGAACTTCCCTTCTTGTTGGTGTATTCTGACATGGGCCATCTTTGATGTTCTAAAATGGCAATATTATATGGTTTACGAAAAACGGAAAGGGAAAAGTTGTTATTACTAACATCTTTCCAAAATCCTTTCCCTAAGTCTGAAATACGTATTCTGAGTTCCATGAAAAATATCAATTCAACATGGTGCTGACAAGGCAGAATTGTAATGTAGGTTGGATGTTCTCCGTATGACTTGTAATGGGATGAAAAAACTGAAACAGTAGCAACCAATGTAGTGGGTTCACTTGAAGACTCATAGTCCTTCCGACAAATAAAAAGAAAAGCTTTATTCTTATTCTTCGTCATCATCAGAAGTCAACCTTAGATGATTACATCTGTGTATCTCCAAGTTTGCCCTTTCTACCTCAGTCGGCTTAACTTATTATTAATACTTTCCCGTGTTGAAAATCTTAAGTTTATCGAAGAGAGAAGAATAAGAAATGGAAAGGAAAAGTAGGAGAAAGGAAAAAGTTTTTCTATTGACTTTTAATGAGTTACTTGATGCTACCATGCAAGCCTTTCTTTGCTTTTCTTTCCCTTCCCCTCCAGCTAGCAAAACTTGTCAGTGTTTGCTATGCTATCATCACGTCTTGTTTTCTCTACTTTCCCACTCAAATTCCCTTTCCTTTTTATTTTCAATCATCAAAGAAGAAGAATGCGTGTGCATGAATTATTGTTGTTATTAGATTAAATGGAAACGAATTTTTCTCTTTTCCGACTTATACTTCAAGTGCTGCTATCGTGAAATGGAGTAATAAAATATCCAGCCGTTGTCTGATTCACTCAATGTGAGGTTTTACACTAATAATATAAATGGCAAAGGAGCATCAATCGGATGATAGGATAGATAAATACTCCCCGTTTCTTAGGGCTTGTTGGATTTTTATCAAGAAGAAAAACATGGTACAAAATCCATTTAAAACACATTTTGAAGATTTGATTTTAAGGAGAAGCAAACCCATTCACTATTATATTCACCATGCTAATGGTGTTTACTCTATTTATTTACTAGAGCATTAAAGAATTAATGGTGAGAGAAATACATATAGAAAAATGCAAAAAGGCAAGATGCAATGAGGATATTATACAACAATTCTCTTATAAATATAGTACCTTAATTAGGTTATTGCCAGTGAAAACACATTATTTACTATTTATACAATATACAATACTTGTTACAATTTTGTCAACAATGTCTTGAATGTCTCTTGAATCTTCAAACTTCAACTTCAAACAGATTTTGAATTTGAAATGACGACGCGGTGTTTATGCTCTAAACATGAAAACGATACGAAAAAAGTCCTATTAATAAATTAATGATTACTAAAGTATAGTATACATTCTGGAAAATATTGAACGGATTAAATCCAAAAGGCAGTACTCTATTGCAGGGCGAGAACTTCAGAGGCTATTTTATTGTGTGTATAGAGCGAAGTGTATAATTAAAATCTAGGGAAAATTGGGTCAATGCCATTTACGTTTGATACAATATCACAGTATGGAATTGCAGGTTTTATGAATGTGATTTGCTATATGCAAATATTAAAGCCATCCGGGCGAAAACCATCCAAACAAAATACGTTTCCAACCAACTGTCGACCGTATTGGTTATTATTAAAGTGCACCTGGTCACTCATGGAGGAAAATAACTTTGGTAAAGTCAAGTTAAGTGTGCAAACGTGCTACTAGTAACACTTCTGAAAAACCGATCATGAAGTTTTTGTGATAATTAGGTAAACGAAATATGTAAGTGAAATTTAATTGAAATTAGGTAATGTATTTTACGAGGTCGATATTGTATTGGAAGAAGGAAAGATATTGATACAGTTATATCAAACTGAATTAAAATATTCGGCTAAATTTTCGCATTTTCCTAGCAGGCGCGGGGCTGGTGGTGTAATGTCATGATTAAATAAAAGAAAATACACAGCATTCTCTTACAGGATGTTAGAAAAGTTTAATTAAAACATATTTCCTTTTCTTCAACAGCTTGTGTTTTACTTGGAAGCCTGTGAATCTGGAAGTATGTTCAAAAATCTGCTCCCCCCTCATTGGAACAGTAAGTTAATAAACAAATAATATACACTTATCCAAATTCAATATTTATAATAATATGAAGATATTTGGCATATTTCTCAATCTCAACTTGTGATACATACTGAAATGAACTCATACCAACAATGCGTGGACTGGAACAAAAGTTCCAGTTTTTTGTTTGGTGAGACTGAAACCTACTCAAACGCTGCCCCAGCAGGAAGCTTATCTACCTACTATACTGCTAGAAACGTTTAACTTTAACTTCAACTTTGTGTGCTTATGCCGGTTACACATTTATTTGCTTAAACATCCCAAAATTCAGAGATGAGCTGGGTCATCTAGCCTAGATGCCTGAGGCCCTTGCCTAATTGTTTTGAGATAAAGGCGGTATTTGAGCCATCAAAATAATCATGTTGGATGTGGTTTTTGTATTTGACACAAAATCAGACAGAAATAAAATCAAATGCCCTTTCGGTTTTTCAAGTTCACAATCAAAATTCAGTAGAAAGTAGAAACGTTTGATAAGCGCTTCAGGCAATTACACCAAACCAATCCTAAAAATTCGATGCGTTCCAGATTTAAAAATCCCTCTTCAGGTCTGACGCCAGATCATGTTTTGTTTACGTCATTTCAACTGCTGAATAATTTGAAAAAAGATTGCTTTTGATTTCCAAGTTGTGTTCTGAGGGTAATTGCAAGATGCAGGGTAAGGCTAATGTAAAATCGATTAATGATTATTACTATTGCTTTTCCATCTGGACAAATCACAGTATGAACCCAATCACTCTCGAGCAACTAAAAAGGTATGTGAATGAGTCAGACCAACTTAGAAATGAAAGTGAAAAACTGGCGAACCACAATGAATTGAAAAGATAATGGATTCCTTCACTACCCTGGATGGAAAGCATTTCGTCATTAGTGGTTTTTTCTTCTTTTTCGTTGACTTTGTAGAAAAACTAAATTGCCAAAATGAGGCTTCACTTCTGTACAAAATGCAATAGAGTTTTACTACAATGGCAGTAATAATGTCTATGATAAAGCTGATAATGACAATAGTCAAGTGATGGCTGTACTTTTGGAACAGGCAGATACGAGTCGAGCCTTATTTGTCTAAATATAAAAAGGTCTTCAAACATTTTATTTGAGTAGAACTACCACAGCGTCGAATGCTCGAGGATTTAATGAAGGCACTTCTTCTAATACTCCAGGGAAATTTGGTGTACTTTTTGGTGAAGACGCGAGGAAGAGATTTCTATTCTTAGGAAGTGAGAGAGGAGCAAACTGGCAATCGTAATAACATAGGGAAAAGTTGTTAAATAAGAAGTAGGAGAAAAGCTTGTAGCCCTTTACACTTGACTATATTAAAGGAGGCATTGGGCTGGTGAAGATGTGATGATGCTCCGAGAAAATAAGAGTATTTGCTCTTCCTTTATTTGCCTGTCTTCTGTTCTTTCCTTCCAGCTCCTTGAGAATTAAATGAGTTTGATCAAGATGATTTTGTCCTTCTTCGTTCCCTCTCTCCTCTTTTATTCATTCATCAGTCCATTTATGAATGTAATCGTACGTACACAAAATACTTTCTCAAATAATAATTTGCCTCCTTTCACGAATTCATTATCCTTTTTGATGGATTTTTGTTGTAAATTTTTAAGTTTTCTAAACGGCATTCATTTGGTATTCATTATTCGATGATTTTACATGAATTCATTCACAGCCTACAATGAATTCTTAATGTTTTCTCTTCTAACAGTTTTCGCTACCACAGCGGCAAATGGACAAGAGTCCTCATACGCTTGCTACTTTGACACGGAACGCAACACTTACTTAGGAGACGTTTACTCTGTCAACTGGATGGAGAATACTGATCAGGTAGGTAACCATACTCAGGTAAAATGCAAACATTAAAATTATTCTGGAAATTCTAAAAACGAGATTATTTTAGACTGACCTACTTCAGGAAACGCTTCAAAACCAATTTGTCATTGTGAGAAATGAAACAAATACAAGTCATGTCATGGAATTTGGTGATAACAGACTAAAAACCTTGCCGGTGGCAGATTTCCTTGGGAATTCCGGTGTAACACCGTTGATTCTACCAACCGTTGAGGTAATAAAAATATGTTATGTCTGTAATCAAAACAGTTTGTTTAGGAGTTAATATTTAATATCAAAACATTATTCCGAACCACATTCAAGTACACAATTGGCATTAAACAACTGTAATGCTAACGGTATTGATAACTGTATATTAAATATGTGGAATGGATCTAGGGTTTTGATCACTGATGATAATCTGTCGATTCTGAATCGCTGTTGTTGTCATTAAAGTAAAACATCAAAGAAAAAAGCGATGTCAAAAAAACGAATTCCAACAAGTACTTGTCACACGTACGCGTAGCCGTCAACTGAAGAGTCTTGTCGTATAAAAATATTGCGCATTGAGTATTCCCTTAATGTTCAGAAAATCGGTTTTGTTTTTGAATTTAATCAACATCAAAAAGAACTCAAAGAGAGAGCATTTGACTTCTTTCATCTCGCACAATGAATCGAGCGTTCAGTTGCTTGAATTTGACGTGGCTGCTGTGATTCCCGATATATTTTCTGCTACTTTCTCAGAATTAGTTGCTTTCTGCATACAAAACATTCTCTGATTTAATATTAATCCAGGGAGATCACAGATGAGCGGCTTCCATGCAGAGATTTGACTCGGAATCCTTGCTTTTGCAGCTCAAGAAGAGAGGGGAAACAGGAAGAGGAAGAAAGTAATCGTCAAAGCTTTGTGTTGAGTTGAGTTGTTTTTTGTTGTTGTCGTGAGCTGCTACGTTGATAACCGAACCTCCACTGCGTATTTGTGCTGACAAGATTGCTGCAGGATGCAGTGATATTAGGTGCAAGCGGGTCGTCTGCTTTCTTCCTTGTTTTCATTCTCCTCGTTATTTCTCCCCTTTCCTTTTTTCCCTTCTTTCGTGCATTGCCTTGCAAGTTTCTTACGCTTGAAATACAAAATCATGATGGGTGAAACTTGTATTCTAAGCGAACACTTTCTAAGCCACTCTAATCCATCTATACGATATAATATTTTTTATATGTTCGGAGTCAGATTAGATGAAAATAAGATTGATGTGAGCTCTAAAATAATGAAAATTGTACAGTCGAGGTGGATGGAACATGGAACGATGAAAGTGAGAATAGGTACATTTTTATATCATGTTCGTTGCCCTCGATCTAGTTGCACTCGCGATCAGTGAGTTGCATTGTACGTAGCACAGTTTACTGTACATTTTCCAGTTTACTGTTTTGCTAATGAGGACATTAACTATACATTGTTATCTCTTCCGTTCAATCCGAAGGGAGTTTTGATTTGCTTCTTTGGTAGCCAGATCCCAACGAGACAAAGTTTTGGGAAAACACTCACATGATTAAGTAGTGCAAATTAACACCAAAAAACGCACATAAAAAGGGCATTCATTTAACAACAACGAGTACAACCACAAGAATATGACTTTTAAGTACTTCCCAACCAAACGCCAAACAAAATACGTTTGGGAAAATTCCATATACTTCCCTAACATTTCCTTGCCATTTTATGCACATATTACTCAATGCAAACTGAAACCAAGTTTTAACATGTAATTCATGCATGGCTCAAAACATGCATGAACTCTACTGTCATAGACTGTCATAGAGTACCACTGCTAATGCTACATATTACACATAGTTCAAACGCTACCACACGCCAACGTAACAACACAAGCAAGTACCAGTTCAGTAAGAAACAAGTACAAGTTCAGTCGCTTCGTCAACATTGAGTCAGTACCAGAGTACCATTCACTTTATTAAATAGTTAAAGTTAAACAAATTACCGAAAATGTACAGTTTAGTGGAATTTGTCGACGAGGACGGAGATGTTGCATTAGTGCCGACTACTTGGGTAACTGCAACAAAAGACGGATGTCACTGGCCAAAATCAAAAGGACCTATTGGTAGTTTAATACGATCAAGAAAACTTCCGCAATTGGATTGGAATATAGTGCCAGTGCAGATATTAGAAGAAGGCATTGGTAAGTTAATTTATTTATACATACATAGAACTAAAAGTATAATTCTAAATGTAAATATCGTAAATGAAGCACAATTACAGTTATCATTTCATTTAATTATAGATTCTTATGACCAAGGAAAACGGCACGAGATTCGAGCCTCAGAGAATAGAAAGCTTCAAACCACAGACTCGGAAGCCCCATTGTCACGAATCCGCCGGAGAAACAAGGTACAACCAAAGCAAAAAACTTATTTTAAGTTAGTTCAACCGTTGGATCAAGAAAATCAAAGAGATTCCAGTGACTCGGATGACATCATCGAGAACTACCAACCGCTGATGTTGGATGAAGATTTCAGAAACACTATCCATGGTATGTTGACTTGTAATTTACTAAATAACTTAAATAATTGTGTAAATGTAATAAATGTAATAACTTATGTAATTCGATACAAATTAAAATTAACCTTTTTTTCTCTCTGAAGCTGTTCAAAGAGTAAACGAAGTTAATTCTTCGGGCAACCAGGGTACGCCGCCACCAACTGTAGCCGTTCAATCCACATCATCAGCCGTATCAGAAACGCCCAGAGCCGGATTTAGCCATTCGCAAAATATTCAAAGAAACCAAGAACGAATCCAAAGTGTAGTTACCACGCCCAGTACCACTTCTTCCCTAAAAGAAACTTTGGCTGAACTCGTTAGGCGACAAGATGGTAAAGTTCACGATTTATATTTTATACATTTAATATTTATATAATTTATCAAATAAAAGAAGTACGTTTTGTTTTGTAGCACTTGAAAAAACGGTCGTAAATGCCATTGCTGAAATTAAAGTTGGCCTTAAGCAAATTCTTGAAAGGTCCATTTCAACTAACACAAACGAAGCAAAAGAAGCGGCGCAGGCCTTGCCATTTGTCTTTCCATTACAAACCGAAACCGAACTTAGAGATTTGGAAACCTTCTTGGGTTCAAAGGACGGTCGTCAGCAGCTGGTACGACTACTTAAACTTGACAAACTAAATTCAAAACTCTACTATTATTTTACCACATTTATTATAACCACATTATTGTTTTTATATAATCAGACAAGTTACTGCAGAACATTCGGCGGCAAAGATATTGGAAAAGTGGTTCGTGGAATAATCAAAGCAATTTATTCCTCCGAATTAAACCAGAAAATTAATTTCACAGGACAAAACGGAAAAATAAAATTTGATGGATTACGTTTCAAGAAGATAGTAATGGGTAACTATTCTTACAATTTTTACAGTTTAATTTAATAACGTTTAATTTTTTAGATGATTGATTGATTGTCTTGATTTAACTTTTCTAGCATCCACCAGGACTGATTCTCGCTTTGCCACTACTTCCAACAGTGACATCGACGAAGTCGTAAAACGATTTTATCACAATACAAGAGATCTAAGTGGCGGAAAAGTTCAACGTACTTCAAATTATGGCGTCGTACAGCAGCAGAAGAAGAAACGTGAGGCAAAATCAGGACCAACTAATGTCATCGCTGAGGGCGACGTCACTCCAGAATAATCCTTCAAGTGAAGTTAGCAGTGTTTGTAATGACATTGTAGACATACAATTTGATAATTACGAAAGTGTTGTTACAGAGCCATTTTTATTATTAGATAGTTTTATTCCTCCAAATAATAGTAGTAATTTAAAACCAATTGAAGATGAGGATCAAAACAGCTGTTGCGAAAAGTTAACATTATCCGAAGAACTAAAAGATTGGTCTGTCAAAAATAATATTACGCATTCGGCACTGTCTCAATTACTAAAAATACTCAAGCCCTTCGTTCAGACTGAATCATTGCCAACCTGCTCAAAAACTCTTCTAAAAACCCCTCGTCAGTTAGAAATGGTTAAAATAAGTGGAGGGAAATTTTATTATTTCGGAGTTGAAAAGACTATTCAAAAAGTATTGCCTAGCCTTCAAATAAACAGTTTTAATTTTCCATGTATCACTAAAGCGAATAATTTACTTACATTAAGTTTTAACACAGACGGAATTCCTATCTGCAAATCAAGCAGTGTTGCAATGTGGCCGATTTTAATGCGTATAGATCAATGTATTTCACGTGGTCCACTTATGATAGCTTTGTTTTGTGGAGAAGGCAAACCGCAATCAGCAGCTGAATTTATGTCACCGTTGGTTGAAGAAATGAAAAGTTTGTTGAGTACTGGTATTTTAGTCAATGGTATTCATTATAATCTTAGGATAAGTTGTTTTGTTGCTGATGCTCCCGCCAGAAGCTTTATGAAATGTACTAAAGGTCACACAGCTTATCATGGCTGTGAGCGTTGCATTGTTGAAGGGGAGTGGCTGGGGAGGGTTGTATTTTCGACCAGCAGTAAAACTTTGAGAACTGACTCCACATTTAGACGTATGATTGACACTGATCATCACATACGGGAGTCTCCTTTGTTACAGTTGAATGTGGACATGGTGTCGTGCTTTGTCTTAGATTATATGCACTTAGTTTGTTTGGGGGTGATGAGAAAGTTGATTTTGCTTTGGTTGTCTGGTCCTCTTCGTGTTCGATTACAGAGTAGAAGAGTGCGTGAAATATCTGAGAAATTACTCAAGTGTGCTAAAACATTTCCAAAAGAATTCGCAAGAAAGCCGCGAACTCTTAAAGATATTTCTAGGTTTAAAGCAACCGAATTTAGGCATTTACTTTTATATACAGGCCTATTTGCTTTCTGTGGTGTTTTAGACCAACAAAAGTATGATCACTTTATTTTATTTCATTGTGCAATTAAGATACTTTTATCCAAAAGAGCTCACGTACCGGAATATAATAATTTAGCAAAACGTTTGCTTGAAAAATTTGTGCAAATTGGCTCTTCCATTTATGGAAACGAATTTATTATTTATAATGTCCATAATTTACTTCATGTGGCAGATGATGCCTTAAGGTATGGCAATCTGGACTTCATTAGTTCTTTTCCTTACGAAAATTATATGCAGAAATTAAAAAAGTACATACATGCTCAAAATTTGCAATTAGAGCAAGTTGTTAGGCGCGTTATAGAAGAGGAAGAGTGCACTTTAGTTCGAGATGCAGTTAAAAAGCCATCTGCAAAGATAACACATATAGTAACTTTTAGCAAATTTATTTTAAGTTGCAAGACAGGGGATAATTGTTTTGTTGACCAAAAGAATAGGATTCTTTTATTAAAGTCTATTTGTATTGTTAATGGTAACCAAAAGCTACGTTGTATTGTTTTAAATAAAAACCGTGTTAAGAGATATCCTATTCCTAGTGAATTTGTCGATGTTTATTTAGTTAAGGTATCCAATGAAAGCGTAACTCTTAGTGTGAATGATGTTTTAGATAAATGTATTCTTATTCCTTTTCAAACTAATACCGATGAATACTTTTGCCATTGTCTTAATTTTAATGAAATAAATTAATTTTACAACGAATTTAATCATCTGTGTCATGTTGAATTCATTTAATAAGACGCTTTTAAGTACCATATTATTGTCATATTATTGCACTAATATGTGGATTGCATTGCGAAATAATTAACATTTTTTGTTATTAAAACGCGCTTTTTTTGGACATTTCCCAAAAGTGCATAGTATTTTTGTTTGGCGTTTTATGCACATTTTACGCACTTTTTGTGGAGTCTGAAAGTGCTCGGGAAAGTCTTCCATTTCCCAACCATTTTTTGACAAGGAACTGTTGGCGTTTTATGTGCGTAT
>VYYJ01001945.1:0-25369 GCA_021029165.1 Cyphoderus albinus
ATAAAACACTGACTCAAATTTCAAAAACGGATTACCCACTCCATCACAATCCTCGTAAGTGAAATTACTTTATAAAGTTATTTAGACCATCTACTCAACGCCTTTCACGTTTAAATTCACCTCATTTTATAAGATTTACCAATCTCTTTCTTAAGTATCAAGAAGCGAAAAATCTCGATTTGAAAAGGAGCAAACCGATGGTTATGGGGAATGCAATTGAATGACCAGGCAAGAAAGAAAAAGTAGCTTATTCTGTACTTTGGGTAGTGCGGCCCAGGAAGAGCTAGGTTTACCACAAGAAGCGCTGTTAACAGCTAGTTTAAATTAGTGTGCCAGTGGTAAATTACCACTAACCCATTGCTAGAAGAGGAATTCTTCATTGTTTTTCATTTCCAAAAACTGGCTATTGCTGAACCGCGACGGTAAAAATTTAGAGTTGCGTATTACGATGAGTGTAAAATGCTGTTGAAAAAAATGAACACTGAGCTGACCTTAACCAGTATTTTGATTTTGATTTCATCTCTTGTTTTTAAAGAGTTCAGTAAACATGACTTAACGTTTAGGTAGAAGAAGCCAAAATTGTGTGCGTAGTACAAACACAATTCCTTCCTAGTGTTACCTATATTCATATTACCCAAGCCTCGTGAAACAAAAACAACGATCTTCAGTCATTGTGTGAAGTTGGCTCAGAGATGCGAAGAAAAGAAAGAAAACGAAGAAAAATCTCATAGTAATACAAACGTAACGTGATATGCAATCCTCAACAAAATTCAGAGTTTAGTTACTGTCGTCTCATCATATAAATTGGATTGAATGAAGTATGTGCTTTACTAAAATGCATCATTTTGAAGTGGATTTTACATGAATAAGTTCAGTCATAAGTAACAGGAAATGGGTATTTTGTATCTTCTAGAGATTCACTGGCTGCATTTCAGCTGAATACAAATAAATGTTAAGGAAGTCTTGTGAAATGAATGTGCAAAGATGAGCGGTAATTCATACGTGATTTCAGTCAGTGAAATACATACGCATCTTGAAAATAAATGTATGTTATAGTGTGGTGTGGTCAACCATCGGCACCGGCCTGGGGCTGCAGGGTCTGGCTGGGCTGTGGTGAAATAAAGAATCTTTTGTTGCATTGAAAAATACACATGAAGTGTAAAGGAATGAAATGGTAATGCAAAATGAAAGCACTGCAGCAGACATCAATCTTTATTTACCAGGGATTTCACGTGCTTAGCATAAAATGAGATCCTTAAAGTCCTTCAAAGAGATTCTTTGTATCTAACTGAATGGTTAATAAGATGGAGGCTCCTTCGCTGCATGGTCTGGTGTTATGGTATTGTTGTGTAGGAGTTTAGTTTAGGGTGGGTTAAAGCATGATGATAGGAAATGAACATTTTCTAAGAAAATAGGCAGACGAGGCATGATTATGTGACTGATGATTATTATTAAAGTTAGTCACTGATAACTCCCTCCTAAAGAACCAGAACAGTACAGAAAAGATAAATGTAAACGTTTGTTGGTACTGCAAGCTTGACTAGTGCAGAGCAACGGTAAAAGATTACGAGGCGATAATAATGTGATCTTGATTAGACGTTTTCTGTTGATTGTTGTCTGTTTTTTGTCAACTTGTGAATTGGGTTTGTACATTCCGAGTACAATGCCAAAACACATGATGACCATGTGCCCAAAGTTGGATGTGAACAAGAGAGTAAATGAGAGAGAGAGCGGATGGAATACCGTAAGTAAAGTGGAGATTTATTACAAGAAGTGAGAAAAGAGCCAGGAGTAGGAGCCCTTAGCCCTATTTTCAACTTGTATGCATTGATGCAACCAGTATGAAGTGTTGTATGGCGCGCAGTTGCCTTTACGGATGACAAGGAATTGCATTTTGCCTTGTTGCAGAACAAATTTCCCTAATTCATGCCACCATGAGGATGATGGGTCTTTTATGGACATAAATGATTAAATGGATAGTTGTAATAGTGTGATGCTATGCGTATAATGATATATTCAATTTCAGAGTTAAATTCACTTCAGTCAGAGCCAGAGACCAGTGCACCTTAAGATAGAAATTAGTCACAAGAGTGCTCACATCAAACATGACTTGACTTCACACGTGTAACTTGCATTTTATTATTTGTTTGGGTACCATTGTTTTTAACAAAAACCATAAAGACATAATGAGGAAGGTCGATTTCCATTAAATTTTGCATTATTATTAGGTAACGATGTATGAAAAAGCTTTATTAAATATACACACAAATGATTTACTTCATTGGGACAGGTCAATGAATTCCGGCATTTTGTATTTCATTTCGCACGGCTTTGCTCTGCCTCATTCATGACAAAGCATAGCATGGCCCATTGATATGAAATGACGCACTTCCGAATCCTTAACTAGCAAAAGAAATTGTTTGGGTGGCAGGAATTCCTTTAGCTTGACCTTTGTTTGGTACTTTTGCGAAATTAGGGCAAAATCATTCAAAGGGCAAATTTTGTAAATGCTCCCACTAGGACAACAAAAATTGTTAAAAATTATCTTGCTTGAGTTACGAAGCGTTACCCGATTTTATTATCGTATTTATCTTCGCATGTAGCATATCTTGATGATCATGATCTCTTGCCATTACTCATTTGTGGCGTACTTGTTTTCTTATTTAAAGACGTTATTATCTTTATCACGGTTGGCTCAATTAACTGCAGCCCTCTTAGTCAACTCACTGAAAAGAAACCTGATAGTGACATCAGGACGAAAGAGAAAAACTTTCTTATTGAGTCACATTTGTCATATCATTTGTATTCAACTACATTCTGTATTTTCGTAAACTGGTAAAACAACAAAAATCCTTGAATTTGAATCACTCGTACTAGCAGCGTCTGAGAATGGATGTCAGTAAGAACAAATCTGCCAAATCGCAGGTGCAAAAAACTAGTCTCGTTTTTAAAAGCTGCTCCTGCAGCCACGTCCATAGAATAAAATTATCTATTAGTGAATTCAACTGGTACCGTGTACAAGTTTAGAAACAAACTTCAATGTCGTTATAGGAGAGTCGCCTAAATACCAGGTCACTCGGAAAGTTAAGTAAAGTCAGCTCTTAATTAGCTTTGTTGATGTCGATACCTCTCCTTTACTAGTATGTACCACACAACTTGTCGTAATTTAAATACTCGCAACTCTAACAAAGGCTCAAACTGAAGAATTTGCGCAAGACAACCTTCACTTGCAAGCAAGTAAATTACGAATCTAAATAAAATTGAATCTCTTGCACCTGCTATTCACCACTAGTATCTAGTAACCAGTCGAATGTAAACCACCATCTGCATGCATGGTAATCCTACATCCACGCAATTTAAACATTCTTTTTATTTTTAAACGTTTTCATCTTTAACCTTCTAAATTTGCCAAGCTGTGTAGCCATTGCTTAAGAGTCTGTTATTTTAATTACAGATTTTTTCAAAGGAAGTCTTGCTTCACACATTCGAATAAAAACCATTGCAGACTTGCTCATTCTTTTGTTTATGCTTAACATACGTGGAGCAAAATGTAAATATTGCAAATATTTCCTTGCATATCATCATCGTCATTATCATTGTCTTTGTTTACATCTTGCCACATCAGAATTGATGACAATTTTTTAATAAAAATAAACACTAAACCACGTGCCCATTCTATTGTTTGTAACTATCTTCATGGCGTTGTAATAAGCTGTATATTACAATCTGTATCTGATTCGATTCATTTATTCTAACGTACGTTTTACTGCGATGCATCATGCACCTGCATTTGCAAGATTTAATCCTTTTCGCTTTCTCATAGCAAGTTGTGAATGTCTCACAGTTTGAAGCTCTGTAGACATGTCGCGTCACTCCCTACAACATCATCAAGGAGGGAAACAAATCACAATCGCATTTCCTTACAAATCTGTTCTTTTTTACTCAGAGTAAGATGAAAAAGACAATTGTATTGTAAATGTGGTTTGTCTTGTCTGCATCCCACGAGAGATGTGTTCTTAGACGAAAAAGGCGATTTGTTATAGTGCCTGTTATATGAAAAGTACGAATGTATAGTAGCAACATCTTGGGGACGAACCTGATATTCAAAAGTGGCAGTGATCATGGTGGGTCAATGGTCAATCAAACAAAACAAAACAATAAAAATGAGGAGAATTTGTTGCTTCAGGCAAGGTTAGCAAAGATTAGAGGAGAAAACGTAACAGCAAACTTGAAATTTGAATGTTGGTGCGAAAAGATAATTATATATCTACATGTATGCATACCTACTTTAATTTTTGTATTGATGCGTGCACAAGTGCACATCCTGTTTTTTGACGGTCATCTAAGGTAAGGTTGCAACATTCGCTGTTCTGTTACTGTTACTCTACATTAGCGGAATCAACCAGTAAAATAAGGCGCCCTTCGAAGATAATAAGTACGTACATTTTGATTTGGTTAGTTCCGCATTGAGAAGAACCTACAGATGCGCTACTGGGTACTTACTTTCTAATAAAACTGATTATTTAATTAAAAACTACTTTTTGTGTAGATAGAGTAGAAAAATTAGAGGTTAATTTAGTATAAAAAACTTGGTATTTTAGTAATGCACTGAAAATGAAGAAGATAAAAATATTGCTAATAACTATCATGCTTCTATAAACATTCAATATATTGCTCTGTAATTTCCTTTATAAACAACTGAATTCTTTGAAAAATATTTGGTTTGAGGTTGTGGTAAAAATTTTGATTTAAAAGTCAATATAAAAGTCAATGTTGATATTTGTGGTACAACCACAGCGTCAAATTGCAAGTAAATGTATGCCTTGATGTAGTTGCCTTTTACTTTTATCTTTCTTATAAAGATGAATAAATGCTCATGTATTATTTTAATTTCAGCTCATTGTCGTAATTAGAATCCTAAGTGTGATCAAGTTATTGCGGATTACTAAACTCTGTTAGTGTTTGATCAATCAATAATATACATATAATAGTAATATACCATCGTGTTCTTTCGCAACCCATGTAAAGATTCCATTTCGTGGAACTTGTGGAACAGTATTGTCCGTTAATTGTTTTTCATTGGCTGCACAAAAACTGAAATTGTCGGTTGATTTCATACTCCATTAATTTGTCGGCACACTATTTTTGTATCAAGAAACTCCTACTCAAAAATATCACTTTTTGTTATTATTATTCTTTCATAACCCGGCCGTATTGAAGATTAAACAATCTTTACCAGCACGTGTTTTGCGGAGCAATTACGGAAGCACAATTTCCATTTTAAAAAATCATTTTCTCTTCCATTATAACTTGCCAATTGTTGCGGCGAAACAACAATGACCAAAAGAGAGTTAAAGTTGCCCTCTACAATGAAAAGATAAGCTACTCCTGCAACAGGTGCTTTGCAGTAACGGTTGTTAAAGGTTCTCGACAGGCAGCGCTGTAATGCTGTAAAGAAAATATTTTGACAGTTGCAGTTCTCTAGTATAAGCAACTTATAGCAATAAATATTTAACAATACAGAGATTCAGAGATATTTGAAAAAGTTGTGTTGTATGTACAATATATTACATGTGGATGCATTCAAGTAGATCATTGCTGCTTTGCTCTCAAGTTATTATCATCATAATATTTACATACTGGTACTCAACTTAGCACATACATAACTGACGCAGCACAACATAAATACCTACTTGCTTGGTTATCCTGTGTTACATGCATTACATTTTTACCACACGGTTACCGCTGTCTGAGTCTCGTGTTTTTATGTACGCTGAAAAGAAAATCACGGCCATGGTTGTTTTAATACAAAATACTGAAACATGTTGATATGATTCAGTAAAAAAATCTTGTCTCTCTTCTACACATGTTTGTAGGACCACCAATTTCTACATTGTATCTTGTAACTCTAATTTCTGCTTGTTACTACTGCAAAGTGCAAATGCTGTGGTGGAGTTTTCGAAGGAGTACATCTAACCACCACGCAAGTTCGCCGATGTATCGAAGAGATGCATTTTATCCAAGTATGTAATATAAAATAAAATGTTTCGTCCCTGTGAAGATTCCTTCACACATTCAATTTTTTCACTCATGTTCATGTTGCTCTTTAGCTCGTTCGACTCGTCTCTTTGACTCACTCACACTTATAGTAAAGTAAGATTTAGATCCTTTGTGTGTGAGGTTGATCTAGATTTTGTAAAATAATTTTCTGTCAAAAACATTGTCACTTGTTGAATATTCATATTTTTTTCTTGATTAGATTAGTTCGATGATAACCTACATACTGATTATCTGAAAGAAGTAAAGTGGTAATGAATGATAAACTGTAGACCGACCTAAATAATATGTGAATAAGACTTGCTGATTGATAATCGAGAGACTGGTGGTGCGTGCGTACTTGATAAACTATTGATAATAATAATTCCTCTTGGAAATGAAAGTGATTCTGGAGGTGTAATTTTCTGCTCTTTAACAATCAAACAAATTTTCGTGCTTGTCACAGACAGTCTTGTTAATTATGTTGATAAAAAGTGATTGTTGTTATTAAAAGAAACTGAAACGTAGTTTGTAGTGTCCAGAGATATCCGTTAATGGAAGAAAGTTACTCACGGACAGTCAATCTGAGATTTGGCCAGCCTTTTGAAACAACTTATGACAAACCGACATTGTATTTAAGGTAAGTGGAAAATTTCGGAAGTTTCAGAAGATCGAAATAGTAGGCTTCAACATTTTCATTTTTTTTCAACATTGCAAAATAGTGAATTCTGAAGTGCAATAATAATAATTCATAATTCATTCTTGTATAATTCATTCCATAAGAAAGTATTTATGAGCTGAAAGTAATAGTATCCGGAAATAATAAAAGTTATTGTCCTGGAATAATCATTTGCCAGATCACGCCGAAAAGCAAAGGCGCTGCTTACGGGAATCGTGAAAGCCATTTATATAACATAAATACTAGGTTATTATTAATAACTTCATTTAATTCTTGAGCTTTTCCGTCCTCGTCTATACCAAAAAGCGTTGATTTTGGTCGAATCAAAAATAAAACCTCAATTCATTAAAATTGGTTGATTACTTTATTTAAATTACAATTTACAATACTTAACGAGAAGAAGAATCCTACTAATTACCAGTTGGGATCACTTCATGATAATCAAGCAACCTTGATTCAATGCTGGTTTTCATTGTTTTGTTGTCTGCAGAATTCTAAACCTGCGTTATATCCACCAACGGCACTGTCCCTAATAAGTATTATCATTGTTGTTATTCTGGCTCATTACATTTGCATTACGTGACAATAGCGTATTATTAATGCGCTTTTGTTCACTCGCCCATGTAACATTTTGAAAGAAGAGATTGCTTAAAAACTTAAATACTATTGCCAAGAAAAATAGTAGTTAGTTAAGTCAAGTGGTTTTTACAAAAGACCAGCAAAAGACCCCTATAGATTGCATGATACATGTCCACATTTACAAATCTAAAGAGGTCTAGAGTGTAAAAGAATGCGAATTTGAAGGATTATCAAGCTTTCCTTTTAAAACACGAGTTTTAGTGAAAAAAGTGTACCGAAAAGAAGATGTTTCACAGACACTTCACAGTTCATAACACAATTTTCATGGTTATTGCCGTCATATTACGCTCTTGTTCATCATCGCCATCATTCTTTAGACCGTGTTATCTTTCGCATGGTTCACAGTTCATGTTCACAGTCTAATGAAAAAGCTGGCTCTGGTAGACCCGGTTAAACATGTGTTGCATTAGCAGGAGGGGTAGCAATAATTGCAAAACCGATTTGAAGCCACCATCACCGCCAATTGCATGACCTGCTAAGCAAGATCAAAAGTGGTGAGGATGGTGATGGTGGTAAAATGTAAAAAATCTGAAAAGAAGTGACTGATGCTGCTTACTGAATTTCTTGCTTTATAGAAACAAAAAAGTGAACACGATAAGAATAATGTCAAAAATGAGAAAAGATTACGATATATGAAGTGACTATCTTTTCTGCTGCCGTTGTTCATCATCAAATCACATCATGATGAATATTAACGGAAACACTTTTTGACAAAACTTATTCATCCTCTGGTAATTGTACGAGTGAGTGTGTGTTACGCACAAAGGAGACGAGCAGTCAGCCTTGTTTTTGACTTCTAAATACCTTCAGTTCAGCAGTCAGATTTCTACGGACTGCTCAGAAAAAATGTACTACTTTTCTACATATCTTATAACTACACAACCGATTTAATAACTGGCACAAGCCGGTCACTTTTTTGATTGATATTTCATGACATGTTTAAAATTGCGTCGGAAATTTTCAAGCCACACATGATTCTTTATACATCATATTCATACATTTAACTTACGTATTAAAGATTATTTCGATTCAAAAGACGAGAAAGAACTTGCTTTCATTTTATGGAATCAAGAAGTTTTTGGCAACAAAAAGATGTTTGACTAGGGATATATTCAGGCATTCAGGGGACGTATGACGGTGGCTCGGCTCGATGATCACTTTGATTTTGATATATGCATCTATGAACATGATACAATTGCCATCAATGAAAACTATGAATGCTGCACACGAAAGGAAAGAAAAATTCATCAGTTCTAACCACTCACTCGTTACTAATTTTTGCACGAAAGAAAGGTAATCAACAGGGATCAAGGTTAATCTAATAAATATTAAAAATTTTGATTGTATTGTGTACTGATTAATTTTCCACCCTTGGGCTCGTGGTTCAATTTTAACTTGCTGAACTGAGCAAATTCAATGTAGGAGAGCAGTAATAATGAAACAAAAATATGTGCTGGTAATTACTATTTAAGAGAATGTTTTAATAATTGAACTTCATCGAAAAATATATGTATTTAGGCAGAGTAGAAGCATTGTTACGGTTTGCTCAATTAAATCGAATTGGACCAGATTCTTTGCATTGTAGAATAATTATTATTGACAAAAAGTGGTTTTCAAAGTCAATATAGTGGATTAGTGAATTAAAATAAATTATCAAAATGCTCAATAAAAGCAGGTAACCACACAAGTTAATGACTCAATATTTCGTTTTCATTATAGAACCAATTAAAATTAAATAGAAATTGGTAACTCGTTCGCAGAATTCCGTGAGCTAAATTCATCAATATTATGGAAATGAAATGAAAAGCTTTGACACATGCCAAGCATTTTGTAAAACTTCGTCTTTCAAAAATTGTAATGCAACACAATTGCAACGTTAGATTTGCTTCATGCAATGGTTTCAAGTTGTAATTGCATCAAAAGAATAAGATAATAATACACAATGGCACTACACTTGAATTTTTTTAAAGGGTAAACATAATTACTACGCTTAATTTTTATGTCATTTTAACGATTCTGTTATTATAAACAGCGCAAGGTTAGTTGCAGAGTTAAGGTGTGCTTGTTAATGTAATCTACACAGCTGAACATTAAAATGTCGTCATAATTCTTTCATTCCTTTTGCAATCAGGAGTCAAAATCCTTTTGTTTTAAGCTTTTGTGAAAAAAGCTATCATAGGTTAACTTGGTTAAGGACTATATACCTGCGCGTGGTGTAGTGTACCGTACCCAATTTTCAAGTCGACTATTTTTACCTTTATGTTGCCGGTGTACTGGAATGTATAATTAAAGATTTTCGTTTGCTCTTGCTAACTCGAGTCAATTATTAGTTTTATGAGACAACTTTATGAGATTCGACTACTATACTTCTCACGAGTAAGAGGACCACTTATGAAGATATTGCGCAGTGACTGATATGATTGAAGTTGAAGATTAACAGTTCTCTGACTCTATAAAGGCAGATAACAAACTAAGAAATGGGAAAACGCAACACAAATTGTGTAGACCTTATGCACATTAGGAATTTCATCATCCTCCATTATTACCAACTGTCTGTGAGTTAAATTTGTGTAACATTCAGGAAAGGAATGGTAATGGTAATAATCTTGGGCTGACGAGAATCGGCGTACCTTTTTAAGAATTCCTCACACACGAGGTGAAGGCCTATGCACTCTTGGCGATCGATATTGAAAAACACTTTTTAAATGCTTGCAATCAAATCAGGGATGAAATGAAGTGCACACATTCGAAAATGTAGTCAAAGTAGATTATTGCAACACCAAATGAGCAAAAAGCTATCATCATTATTATCTATATATCAGCCTCATCAAACATCCCCAGCAACACCAACAACATCACCACCAAAAGACAAGTGGGCTGTGCTGTTTACCAACAAACAACAGCAACATCATCATTGTAGATTGCAATGCAATATCAGAAAAACGTATCATTTCTTTGAAATCTCACTAAACAACAATTGGCAATTTGCATTATTTACTGACTGACTGATTATGAGCAAGGAGGATCGGAGACCCCCTTTTCCTCTGAACATTCCTATCACATCTCCACACCGTCATCTCCATCATATCGCATCTTGCTCCTCGTATCACAATAATAATCAGACACCGAAATCACTACTACCAAATCCAAACCAACAACAATGTTAAATGTGTATAATCATTGTAATAATAGTTGCAACAATTGAAGTCAAGTCAAGGTAAGACTAAATTAATCGCTACCAAAGCTGCATAGCGTCACTACGCGCTGAATATCTTGTCAGAGTCAGCTTCAGAGTGTCTTGTTTAATGGTAATCAAAGAATAGCGAACATTTAAAGTTTACTTTATTGTTTAATGACACAAACATAAATCTGGCGTCCACTTACCTATTTAGCTCAAATTCGGGCTTTCTTCAGAATTAGCTTGACTCTGAAACGAATGAGGTAAGAGCGTACGTACTTTTTTGTAATAATCACACATTGTTTTAAGTCACAACAGGTCGAGTTTTGCTACTCTTTTAGTAGAAAACAACAACCCAAAATTATTTTGTTGACTAGGAACAAAAGGTAGCTTGCCAAATACCAGTCAACCCTAACTGCTTCTTGGTATTTCACAATTGCATCAAGTGCACACTGCACTGTGCACTCTCGAACGAAAAGAGGTAGTAGACAATTCAAGGGTCGACTTGAGGAGAATGCAGCGGTGAGCTACATCTCATGAATGCCAATATGAGTCCATAGACATCATTTTGGTAAAACGATTCACCTGTCGCACCTCCCTGTCAATAAGCCATGCATGCTCAGTGGTATTGTCGGTCGGGTTTCTTTATTTTTGAGAATCGCAGTCGACATTTGTTGTAGTATTTCGAAATCTGAAACAAAAAATCGCTAACTAGAATTGCAATTGCAATCATGATCCTCATTTTATGTTATTATCATCATCATCATCCACATCCGCTCATCAGGGTTTGAAAATAATGAAACGATTTACAATGAGTTGCCCTTCGGAATACAAAATGTGATACTCGAGCTGAGTTGATCATGTGTCTGCGTGTACCATAAACGGAAGATATCAACCTGAATCTCCGTAGCTGTCACGTCGTCGTTATAAAAATCATCGAAGAGTTCACGTGGTACTCAATCTCAAATTATTTTGTGATTGAATGTATGGTGATGGCGATCAAGCGAAGGAATGCGGCCTATCAAAACATGGATTTAAAAATAGGCTCAATTCACTTCTTGAGAACAATCAGCATCCCAGAATCTTTTTTGGTAATAACTTGGCTTACTTAGTCATCTTGAAAATTTGGGCTCATTATATATTTCGCTTTGTACATTATATACTTTTGTTTCTTGCTTGTCAAATACTGCATGAAATGTGAAGTGTATTAATAATTTTGTTTTGATAAATTGTGCTTTACATCTAGTGAACAGAAATGCATATATATATTTGGTTGCTTTATTAATTTTGAAGGAAAGGGAAACACATTTTTGGCTTTCGTTACTACAATGAACGTTAAATGCAATTGTGTGCAATAACATGGAACCAAAAGCTCTCGGCGCAGTCAGTGCAACCATTTTTTTAGGTATTCTAAAATTGCTTCGTTTTCACTATACAGGGACTATGGAGGTAGGTAGGGAAATAGACCAAAAAATTTACATACTCCAAACGCTGTTTATTTTTGTTAAACTTTTTATTTTTACCACTGAACCCACCACAATGGAGAGATGCTCTTTTATTTGTAGATAACATCGGTTTAAAAATTATCTGTACACTGTAACTAACAAAGAACTCCAACTATAATTGAAAAGTAGGTACACACTTACTTCAAGCGAAACAAAGCTTCATGTGCTAATGACATAATAAAACATTAGAATAAAGGAAAAGTATTCACTGATATTATCCTTAAAGTTTATTAATGCACCCATATCCATGAAAAATCAAGACATCCTCTTCGACATACAAACACAGAATTTTTTCTACTGCCTAGAATTATAATATCAAAACAATGCATCTCATTGTGGCACAGTCGCATTTAATCGCAATCTCAACATCGCCTCTTAGATTATTTTGCTATTTACTTTTTTACTTACCACCAACTGTACGTTATATACATATATTGTTGGCGAGCAGCAGAACTTTTTGTTGCCTCAATAATCGGTAACAGGTTGTATTTGATCTTCATTATCATCTCAACATTTTTTTTATTCATCTGTGCTGAGATTTGAATTCAGGGTACATATCATAAAAACTAGCCAGTGTAGCCGATTTAATGCGCAACTTATTCTATCGCGGCAGTGATTATTCCTGCCTTTGTTCTGTCTGTCTGTTGTGGTAAAGGGTTGGTGATAAAAGTTTAGCTTAGAAGTGCGTGCGATAAGCTATATTGCGATTTTATTCGCCACGGATCTTGCACATTCACTACTTTGTATGCAATATACGGTGAAACACTTTATGAGTGAGAAACTTTGATCAAGCTCCGAGCAAATCTTTATTCATTCATTCCACTTCTTTCATTTCATAGACGAGAAAGATTATACAGAATCAGTTGACTAAATTTTGGTATACGATCCTTACCTTCGAGTTTTATTGCAATAATACAAGTAGCGATGTTAATGTGTCAATAATACATTTTATGTGGTAGATTACTAACACAAGACTTTCATCCGCAATTCTCACTGCGGCGGTTAGTGGAGGAGGAGGAGGGACGGCTCATCAATGAAGAAATTTATACCAGCAGGTCTACTTCGATTTCGATTTGGTTGGTCAAGAATGAAGGTAGCGCTGGTTTAGCTTTGTAGTAAGTTGCAAGATTTGAAATTTTTATGTGGATCGGATGGTTCGATATTGAAATTGAACGATAAAAGTAAAAAAGAAGTGGCATGGCAGGCATACCATGTGAAGGCAGTAGCAATCGTGAAGGGGTAATTCTTATGATGAGATTGGTATACTCTTTCTCTTCTAATGAAAACATGATCAGATCAGATCGTCATATTGTGTTTGGGTATGTACAAAATATTTTTTTAAAGAGTGAAGAGCTCGCACAAACTGCCGATTAACAGACGCGATCTGTGGTTTTGAGTTTTGATCATCACTGGCGAAATCTTAGGTTGTTGCTGAAGACAGGATATTGAGTTGTTTAACTAACTGCACAACTCTCAGCGTGGTCGTATGGTCACTTGTTACTTACTTGAGAGAAGTGCATGAAGTTGTTTTCTTGGTCACCTTAATTACAAAATATTGCAAAGTGCATATGGTTCGTTGTCGTCATTCTCGGCAATCGCTGTTTGTCATCATCAGAGTTCTCCGAAGCGGTCGGTTATATTCAGTTAACTAAAGTTGAGTCAGTTTAAGAAATTCTGGTGGTTGGTGACGGTAACAGACTGCGCTGCATGCAGCATACCGGCAGATTGGCGTCTTCTGGTTTTACAACTTTAAAAATATTCTAAACATGGAAAAGCTGAGTGTTGTAGCGCCATTATAAATCCTTTTCAATCGGACTTGAGCAAACATCAGAACAATTGAGTACAAGTGGTTTCACGAAAAATTTAATTCTATTGCAAAGCACTTTTTCCTTTTTTCTGTGCTCACTGGCTACTAACTTAGCATGTTCCCTTTTAATGGCAACAAAGTAAATACTATTTCATAAAATTGTTAGCGTGAACGTGATTCTAGTAAAGAGGTTCTTAAAATAATAATCAGTGTTAAGTAGGCAAACTGCTGAAGCTCACTCATTGTTCCTTAAAAATTTTATTTTCAATTTCATTAAGAATCGTGGATGCAGATGCCAACTCACGATTTCTTGAGCAGTGTACACAACCGTTTAAAAGTGACACAGAGAAAAGCCATGAAATAGCAGTTTAATTTTAATGACAATGTATAAAACCTCCTATGAAGTAGGGAGGTGCAAAGAAAGTTACATTTTACTATCTTAATGTGCATTTTTAAGCGCATGGATGTTTTGGTGAAGGCGAAATTAAACTATTAATTACGCATGTCCGTGACCCTATTTAAAGAGGAAAGGATTAATGCGGATATTTACCTGTGTGCAAATTGTAAACACATGTACTCGTTGTAATCAATGATCCCACCTTCCCTTCTAAATACAATACCTCCACCTCCATCTACTTGAAACGTAAGGTAAGGTAACGCAAGACAATCCAAATCTAAGTTGTATTTAGTATTTACCTTGATAAGCAAAAGTGTGGAATCACCACTTTGGGTGGCCGGAGGCGTCACTGTCAAATTAAAGATAGCTTTATCATTGAATTAAAATTCACATGTTCGGTATTGGCAGAATGTAGTTAAAGTACACAGTTATAGTCCCAAATAAAAAATAAGTATGTCAGAAACTGTCGAAAGTTGTTCATTTTCACATTTACGAGGATCCAAATTAAGCCTTTAGTAAAATTTATGACATTAGCCCACAAATGTCCACCTGCGACAAATTCTATCCTATGCTTATCAGTTGGACTATATTTACCTATATTGAGCCAGAATAAGAACTCAATTTTTCACAAAATATTCTCTGCCCGCTTTGTTAGTTAAACCTGAACGAATCTCTTTCTTCAATTCATTAGTAAATAAACTTGAATCTTTTGTTTTTTTTTGCGTGAAAAAGAGGTTATATCCAAGTTGGGATTTGGCAGTGGCGGTATGATTTATGTGGTCAGACTACACGCATTGCGCCGGCAAATCATCATAATTTTAGAGTCACGACTCATTTGTTAAGGCCATAAGATTATGTTTCTTGATATTTAAGGAGTTGGTTGCGTCACACCATCTCACTGAAAACAGAATTAGCCAAGATTTTTGGTAATAAAGGCCACCAAGTTTACTGTGTCATCACCATTTTCATCATTATTACTAGCATGACATACGAAAGGATGATTTTTATTCGAAAAGGCTGGTTTATTCCTTTTTTACATTTTTTAGAATGTGCGTGCACTTGTCTTGAGAGTAACTCTTGATTGAGTCGAGTCTATAAATGAGAATCTTTAATTTTTGTAAGAATAAAGAAACATGTGGGTAGAGATGGACAGACACTGAGATTCGTGTAAAATATTTATAATATGAAGCTAGTATCACTGACGGACGAAAATAATATTAATATAATGGCGTGGTAAGGTTATAAAGAAACGATTGTGTTAAATAAAACTTACAGAAAGAAATATAGACGTCTGTATTGTGTGAGTTTGTTTTATTTGTGGTGTAGGTTGGCTGAAGCACGAATTGCATTTTTATTCGAAAATCAGCGGCATCATCACGATCGGAGAAGATACACTGTCATACTCATTAATGATTCATATTTTTAAAGCACAATTACAATAAAAAATTTGTGATCAGTCATCTCACTTATTCACTTATAAATATACTTTTCATTCACTGTCAAGCATGCATTATAATAATTATTGGTGATATTATTCAAAGGAAAAGGTCTGTCCAAATGCTTATGAATATAAATATATTTTTCTACAGAGTCGCAGTCATTTATTTCATGCAGATGAGATGAGAAACGAAGACGTTTTTGTCACCATATATTTTACCATTTTCTTGTGCATAATCATTTTTCACAAAACATTACGCTGTCCCAGTCAATGAGAGGAGAAGTGTGTGAGAATGGGGAATTATGCAATGCACCGATGCAATTGTGAACATAATTTTTTACCTTCATTCAGTAATGATGACGAGAAAGGCACGAGTTGGTTCTTTGAGTGCGGTGTGTGTATCTCCGTTCTTTAAAATATTATTAAAGGCAAGAAAATGTAGGGAGAATGAATAAGATTCATTATCGATATTTACCAAACAACTAATGAGAAGTATTAAAGAAAGAATATCTGCTCAAAAGGAATTTTTCCATACTTCAATTACACGACAATCAGTCATCGATTATGGGAAACGTAAATACAAGAGAATTAAGATATTTCTGTGATATTAAACCACACAAAACCGCAAGTATAAAATATTAGGAAAATGAGGTAATTGTATTAAATTAAACACCATCAATAATAGATATTTCAAAATTGCAATCAAGTCAAGATGAATGAATACTTCAATTAAGTGCATGTTTACTTGTAAAGAATCCTAATTTAGAACATCTTTACAAATTGTATTGCATACGTACCATGCGTTAAGGAGGTACGTGATTGTTGCATGTAACCGTTTTTTAGAAAGAAAAAGAAAGTGTTGCAGGAATTTGTTTGTTTAAAAAGTGTATAAATACGCACAAAATTACTTGCACAAATGTATTATGAATCTTTTTGTATCACACGGTTCGTTTAGTGGGAGGATATTCCTCATCATACCGTTTCTCGCAGAATCTTGTAAAATTTTACTGCAAGGTTTGTATACCTACTTTACCTTATTCCATTGACAAGTTCATTACGAAATGTACAAATATTGCTTCAGACTTGAGACAAAAAACACAAATTTCTTTTTATTGTGAAGGTTTTAAAGGCCACGTTTGTTTAGCTGACGTCATTCCAATCAAATTCTAATCTCGGTTTCTTCCTTTGAAGTAAATGCTCAAAGGAATCGTTTCTGGCTGACAGACTTTCCTAGCCATGACGAATTTGAAGATTGCGAGGTAGCTCATTAAGCGTTTATCCAGAAAATTGTTCTTTCCGCCTTGTTTTTGTTTGTCGGGTTATTTTCAAATTTGTTCATGAGTCATTCCATTTATGACTATGACCATGACTCATTCGCGGCATATAACAGAGTAAAATCCTGAATCATAAACTAATATTCCTAAAAGAGAACTAAAGGTCCAGGAGTTAGTGAATTGCATTCTACGCGGTTTCTTTGTGATAAAAAGAAAAATCTGTTTGCCGAGTCACTTTTCTACAAAGTGTCCTTTCAAATGGACTGAATTAATATGCCGTTATGTTTTGGGAGTTAGTTAAAAAAGACAATGATTGTTCATACGTTACGTTTAATGGTGATGGTTTTGATAGGTATAAAAATGCAATTTTTATTGTGCAATAGTCTTGAATTTTTACCATTTACAGTTCACCCTCCATTTCAATAAGATTTTATCTTGACATGAAAGAACTGTTTCTAATGAGAATGGACATGTCTGACCTTTGCCTTTATTATAATACCTGTAGCGGATTTCTATCGTTGTCATTGTTCGTCTTGCTTTACAATGTTTTTACAAACCTTGATAAAAGATGATTACGTAAAAAATCACTTTGAACTGTAAACTGAAGGAAAATGAAATTGAAAGCACAATTTCTATTGTCTACGGTGAGAGTCGTCGTATTTATAGAACATCCTATGTGGAATTGTTACATTTTAACTATTCCGCTAAATATTTTGTGATTTTGCGAATATTCGCGACGTGCGTGCAGCACGGCAGTCTGTACAGTATAACCTGCGGTGTGCGTCATGATATAGGAAAATGTAAATGTCACTTTTGGTTTATAGCCATTAGAAGTAATTATTTAATGGTTGCGAGAATAGTGGAATACATCCGTTTGGCTATATCTTGGTGGACTTTAGGACATTATGTAGGAATTAAAATTACGGAGTTATTAGAAATACCTGCATATATATAACTATTTCATTTGATGTGACGACTTAATCAATGGGGTTTGAATTTTGCCAAGAATCAGTGAAAGAATACCTCATTGTCCTTTACTTTTTACGATATATTGTGTTGACAGGTTAAGATCAAATAAACCTTCATTCTTATTTTACACTCCCATAAAACTCTGGCATAATGTACATGATGTTTCTCACTTCTGACAATTTAGAGTAAAAACTAGCACGTTACAAGAAAGTTGTACTCTCACCTTTAATCAGTGTTTAATGTTTAAATAAACATCAACTATGGGAGGAACGCGAAGCAAAGTTTGTAGTGTATGTAAAAGAATGCAACTGCGGAGTGGTTTTGTGCAATTTGTAGCTAATCTGTTTGTGTGTTTGTTTACTTTAAAAACAGTTTAGATTTACATTTACTACCATTCATCGAGCTTAGTTGTAAAGAAAATCCCAAGAACTTAAAGACAATGGCTGCAGGCAGAGCCTCACACGTTATTGTTGAACGCAGGAAGATGTAATGCAGAAGTCAAGTGCGTGTGGCTTCTATAATTTATTAAGGAAATGATTAATAAATGTAATTTTGTTTACGTTTTCGATGATAACGTTATAATGTGAACCAAAGGAAGTGATTTATAGATTCAGACAAGGGAAGCACAGCTAGGTTCGGCTTCCACTTTTTGCGTGAGGGTCACACAATGCGTCGTCGCATCGCATGCGCATGTCATCAGTTACAGTGTAAATCTACTTACCTACGGATGTTTTTGTGCTAAAGAACGATTAACGGAAAATAGGAAATTAGCGTGTAAGAAAAGAAAAGGTTAGTTTTGTTAAAAGTCCGGTAGGAAACAGTTGGTGGTCATTCCAAATTATAACCGCATCATGCTTGAATAAATTTGCCATTCAATTTCTTCCAAAATATTCTTTTATTACTAATTAATTGAAGGGTTCCTCTCGCTCTCCCCACAATAATTTTTATTGCTTCTTACATCTTACCTTTTGCTCGTGTTCAAGAGTTGGGATAGCATAGACATTAATTTAATATACATAATAATACTAAAGTCCTTGGAAGTTTAGCATGTGGTAAAGTAATTGGATTTTCCTCATTCGATTCCTCTTTGAATAACCTATGCTCTTGTAAGTACTCGTTCGGTAGTAAAAACATAGGAAATTTGCCATTCAATTTCTTCCAAAATATTCTTTTATTACTAATTAATTGAAGGGTTCCTCTCGCTCTCCCCACAATAATTTTTATTACTTCTTACATCTTGCCTTTTGCTTGTGTTCAAGAGTTGGGATAACAGACATTAATTTAATATGCATAATAATACTGAAGTCCTTGGAAGTTTAGCATGTGGTAAAGTAATTGGATTTTCCTCATTCGATTCCTCTTTGAATAACCTATGCTCTTGTAAGTACTCGTTCGGTAGTAAAAACATAGGATTCGATAATATAAACATCTTGTAATAATCTTAAAGGATGTACATGGTTATTTTATCAATTAAGGGTAATACTACCATTTTTAGGAAAATACTTGATAAAGATCTACCGAAGACAACTTTTGCCAAAACATGGGCATGATGGATGTTAAATAGGAAGTTGTTGAGAGGAAAGATTGACATATGGTAACGAACGGGCGAGTGGTGCTGTTAGTTAAATTAAACAGACATTAATAAAAAATGCATATGACTTAGGAACACATCTTAATCATAAAATCAAACTCGTGAGTGAGAAAGAACATTAAAAAGTTTTATTTGCATTGTGTGGTAACGAAGCAGTGATAATCAGATTCATGAACAAATAGATGGAATGATTAATATTGGGACCAGACTAATAAAGAGTAGCGGCAAGATTGTAGGTACTCAAGTACATCCTAGATTTAAAAGGAACTGTTTTTGGCGTGTTCCTTCTTGATCGTGTGTTCTGATCGAAATAACATTAACCATTAACAACGCTAACTAACGGAATGCACGGTTTCAAAGAAAAAAACTTTTCATATACTTGCACTTGTACTCATTGAAAAATGCTAACAGTCACATTTGTGCATGCACGGTTCAGTGTTTATCATCACCTTCATGAAAATCCAATTTACTATTATTGGATTTGTTTAATTTTAAGGAAGGAAAGTCATTTTCCTATTATAGGTATTAAAACTTTTTTAAAGATATGATAGGACTTTAACTCTTATAACCTTCGATGTAATGACGCGGCTTTGAACCTTCTGACCTTTTAAATCAACACAGAACGAATCAACCTAGGCTTGATTTGTTAAGGAAATAAAATTGAAGAGTGAATTTTGAATGGTTGAATTGAATGTTTTGTAATTCCCAAACAATAAATGTATCATGTTATGTTTGTGAGTGATCTAAATTTGCACTACGTACCTACATAATCTTATAAATTGTGCAAATTTAGAATCGCTCTATTTGGGCTCGACCGTGTTTCTTCTCTTTCTATTCCACCTGTATCTTCGGATGTGGTGTGATGTGCGGAAGAGGACATTGCCAAAGAAGACAAACGAAGCCACAGGATCTTTCGAAGTTTGTTTTTAAAACTTTTTATTTCTTTTCCTTGAAAGATAGAACCGTTCGAATGAGGTGAACAATAAAAATGCTAGCAATAACAAGCAGTGGAGGCACGAAATCAAATAAAAAATAAAACTATCGTAAATAAATCGTTTTTGTTTTAAAGTAGCTTTGTTGATGTTGAACATGATCCTGATGATGATAATAGCAAACACTTGTACTAACTGTAATTACACAACAATGAGAATTTTGCAAACGTTCCTTATTTGTTTTATGTAATGCACGTCATCACCGTGTCATGTCATATCCTCCCTATGTCCATTTATCCTTTACTCTAAAGTAAACATTAAATTAAACAATGTACGTAAGCGTTAGCCTTTTTTGTCGTGAAGCAAAAAATTCCGTATGTTTGTCTGGTTTAACTGCAACAATTTTGTTTTGCTAAACCCATGTTTACCGTGATATGATGGTACCTCTGCATTCTATACCGTATCCTGCTTGCTACCTGGCTTTTGTATTATTTGAACAAGAAGTCAAGTTGAACTCTGCACACATTGTTACGTGGAAAATAGGAACGGTTTCAAGTAAAGCAGAGGCGTCGTGTGATGTGATAAATGATATTTGTACCAGTGTTTAAAAAGTTCTTGTTTTTATTCACTCATGCATTAAGGCATTATTGCAGGAGTGCGTTGTTCGTCAAAGGCTCAATGAATATCGGTAAGTTGTACATTCCTTCATGACACCCCCCATATTCATTAGATCTATCTTTTAGGGACGCATTGCAAATAAATGAGCTATCTATCATTGAAGATACAATTCTTTCTGTGTGATGTGTGGCACGGATAAGGCGCATTACTATTATTTTGCAAGGTTTTAGTTTTAATAGGGAAGTCAGGTTATGGTTAATTTAGATTGTTGTTCCTGTTGATTATTATTGCCTTACCATTATAAGTACCTTGGGATGTTAATTGTTGTAGAAGATTGATAAATTTTAAGTAGAATAAAGTAGAAGAACGGAAGACTTCACACTCATACAAATTGGATGATGTTAGTAATACTATGTGTATTACATAATTGTTATTGGTTCTTAAACCATGATAGTAATTTGTTTTGTTTTACTATAATGTTTTTTTTGTCATTTATGACGGAAATATTATTTTAATGCACCATTACTGATGATGTGGGCATGCATGTTCACTATTGTTGAATTGTGGCTTTCGGAAAATAATCAAGGGTTTCAGGGGTTACATTATAATGATTGTTGTTGTTGAAGTTAACCGTTCAAAGTCATTCAAATAATACCAAAGCTGCATATTTAAAATGAAAAAAAAAAACTTTAGGCATTGCCCTACTCTTTGCCAACTCCACCTACCGAAATTCGTTTGCATCCAAAATTTGAAGCTATTATCTTTGTGAGTTTGGGATGTGGTGGTTAACGTTTAACGGTCTGTGACTGTAGGAATGTAATAAAAAAGTTATTTTCGCATAATGATCAGGAAAGAAAAGAAAGTCAGTTTGGTTGACATTTAGTACTTACGCTTTTCAGACTTATTAGTCCTGCTTACTGATTTTATGACGCACCTTAAATTGTCTTTATGCTCGCCATGAGTACGTTCAACTGGGAAATTATTCTAGATCTTAGAAGTTTCGTTATTACAAGTTATTATTTCTTCCTTTATTTTCAGTAGCAGGTTGGTAGCATGGTCACTGTGTTCGTTTACTTGTTTAGTTCTACCTGGTATATTTTTGAATGTGCAACTGCAAATAAAAGTACATGCCTGCACGTCCCTACGTGCGTAAAATTCCTTTTAGCCACTTTCGCCACTGGCTTATCAACATTCAAAACATGTGTGTGTTTACTGTGATCAGTAACTGGAAAAAATGACGATTACGCCTAATAGATGATAAGCGAACAAATTAAATACATTACATTGGCTCATGTTTTCTTTCCACTGTTAACATTTTACTTCTTGCGAATTCCTGCATCTCGAGATTCTTTAGGTATTCTTTGTGAGCGTCTCTGTGATTAATGATCAAGGATCGTTGAACAAGCAAACATGAGATAAGAAATAGCAAAGCACTACACAAAATTCGAGGTTTCATGAAGACCAAGCGGAGCTGATGGCAAATTATATGTATTTTTATTTAGGTAAAGGGACACTTTTGATCGTTTATAGCATTGAAGTAAAATCTCGATTTGGTTTGCTTGATTATTGTTTACGTAAAACCAACACAATGGGCATTTAATAAAAATAGCATTGGAGATATGGGATGCCAACAAGGATGCAAGAGAAAATAAAATTCTGGCTGATTAGCCGATTAGACCACTTTGGTAGCTTAACGTGGATTTCTCATGAGAATGTAACCTCGGGATTTTAAAAAGTTTATTTTAAAAAAAATAATAAAACGCATCAATAAATTGTCGTTTACGAGTCACGCTTTAGCAGATACGAAGAGATCAAGTTTGTTTCAGTTCATGAGTTTACACCATGGTTTGTCCATTCACGGATTCGAGGTTTACTTATGAAACCCTGGCTGGCACTGACATAGTTCAAGCATCACAATTCGAATTTTTATGCTGATTATCATCAGGATTGACACGCATCTTCGCAATACCTTGTTTATATTCTGCCAATTGTATGGTCATGTAGTACAAAAATAACAACTTCCCACTTAGCATTCCTTTTATTCGCTGTTTAATACAATAGTTATAGTTTGAAGCTAATGCAACAGGCAGAGGTTTTGTTTGTTGGTAGATGTTGATAGTTGCATAATAGCTAATTCATGTCAATGTCGTCAATCATGAAATATGTACTTGGGTGTGCTAATATAAAAT
This sequence comes from Cyphoderus albinus, assembly GCA_021029165.1. Classification (NCBI taxonomy): domain Eukaryota; kingdom Metazoa; phylum Arthropoda; class Collembola; order Entomobryomorpha; family Paronellidae; genus Cyphoderus; species Cyphoderus albinus. The sequence goes on from VYYJ01001945.1 coordinate 23,253, forward strand.
TTAGTTTCATTAGATATCTGGCCCGATAATGATCAGCTCATAAGCTCAGTCAAAAATAGGCAACAAATAACAGAAAATTCTCAAACTTGAGCCAGAAAAATGCGCAATACGCAATAACTTTTTGGAAGACAGACGCCAGAGTTAATTGGTTGTACAATTAAATTTGTCTGAGAGTAGGAAAAACACCAATCTAAATTAGCTTTTTAATTAATATTTTACTTAAAATGCTGTAAAAGTTAAAGTTGGTGATGCTATAGGTATTAAGACATAAGGAAATTATCGTGATGTGATCTATAAATTATTATTATTTTCTACGGAATGACGTCTGGTTTAAGAGTTTCTATGTGAAATTATAAAATAACTTTGTTCTCTTCTTGTCAGGTATTACCAATTACCACTTTGAGATTGAGACAACTTTAGGAAGGAAGAACTCTATAAATGTGTTGCTGCGATGTGTTGTGCTTGTCATTCCCAGGCCTGTTCAACTTTGTCTTGGTAAGTCAATCAATTTTCTATTTTAAACCAATAATTCATACTAAAATTTGCTCTATCTGTAGAATAAGTCATTTAAGCGCAATTCTACGCATCATTTGTTTCCAAAATGCTTTCAACATGTCGGTTTTGTTTTAAAGTGTCAATAAATCCTTGGTTTATTAAGTCACACGTTTTACAGATAAATGGTACATGATCAGCGATTTAGAGTTAGTTTCGGTGATTATCGTATTCGTCACCAGAACAAATATTGTCTCACTCGATTAAATATCTTGAAAATTACCGTTCTTATTTTGATTTCGAACGAAGTTGAAAGGGTAACGTCAATCAGGTACAAAAATTGACTATTATTTCTCCTTGTGGTAGATAAAGAGTCATCCCAAGTTTTGGTTTTAAATCACTAGGTGTATTTACTGTGTTGAATTTGGATTATTCATAAATCGAAAGTTATTCAAATTGGTGCAACAATAATGTACAATTAAATAAATAACGACAAACCACGAACTATTCTTACAAAAAGTGGAAGTTGATCATTTGTTTAGTTCTATGGGTAGACACCAGACACTTTGTCACTCGTGTGTTTAATTGCAATTTGAACAACATAGTCATCATAATCATGAATCATGAATGATTTTCTTAATCAAAGTGTGCGTTCTCATTCCCACCAACAAATGTTGGCTGTAGCTCTCGGTTGAAAATGTTATAGTTATACAGAATGCAACCTCGGTTTCTGGTTTCTCTCTCGTGCTTAACTTGGTTCATTTCATGTGCCGAGTAAAGGAAATACAAGGAAATCAGTGATTTGTGCAACCGCTAAACGGCTTGACTTTATTCAACGTGTATTTCTTCAGAGAGCTTTCCTTTCTTATTTTTATGATACCATAATATTATTTATTCATCCCAGAAAGGAATCCCACAGTCAGTTTACATCGTCGTAAAATAAAATGCAGAGTAGGGAATTGCAGGTACCATCTTGTAGTTAGTTAGTGTCCGTCCTTATCATCAGGCTCATCGTCATCATCGCCATGTGGGAATGTAATGTGGGAAAGGAAAGTTTTGTACAGGATTTGTGGAGTTTGCATGAAAATCCGTTTTATTTCTCTGCAAATGCCGTTTCTTGAGAAAAAATGTACAGTGTGTATCCATTTAAACAACGTCAGCCACTCCTAAAAACGTCCTTTAATCCGCCATCTGTATCTGCATCATTGAAATAAAGCATAAAAATTTTCTGGGGGACAACCACAACTTTTTATTGTGTCGATTTTGTTATTTTATTGTAGCGTTTGCATTTGCATTTGAATTTAATGAAAGAAAGTTCACAAAATTATAATTTAATGCTTCATTCCGTTCGAAGGATGGAGCAGTGATATACACATCAAAGATTGATTAACAGTGGGTATTAACCATTTGATAAAGCTTGCTCGTAAAAAATAGTGGCAATTTGTGAACACGAAGTAACACAGTACCTTTGTACCGAAGAGGATCTTTTCTTGAGGTTAATGGGTAGATAAAAAGTTTTGGTCAGGAGTCATGAGTCAGGTCAGAGCCGAAATTCATGTTATACAATGTTTGTACACACTAACATAAAAACTGTTAATAAAAGAGCGAACCGTGAAATTAGAAAA
>VYYJ01001946.1:0-25367 GCA_021029165.1 Cyphoderus albinus
GTTGAGGCTGCCATTTGAATTTGGGCTGTTAATTCTTCAACAGCTTTATCTGCTTCGGAAACATCAGGTGCCAGAACAACGTCTTTTGTCTTTTCTTCATCAACCACTTCACCATCGTCAGAATCCTGAGTTGTATCAGTCTTCTGCTTACTCTGCTCTTCGTGTCGTTTCTGCCTTTCTTCCTGTCGGCGACGAATTTCATCTTCTCTTTTTCGCCGTTTCTTTTCCTTTTCCTAGTAGACCAAGTAAAAATAACACAAATTAACAACAATTTTAGGTACATTTTAGCAGCTCAGGTATTTAATCATGTGAATAATGTGAAAGTCTTTAATTACCTCATATTCCTTCATAGATATCACTCTGCGAGCTTCGGCACGCCAATGAGGTGGTGTTTTACTCCGACTGCGCGACCTACTTCGCGACACTGGCCGGTAACACTGAGTTGTGAATAAATTTATTGGTTAACTTCCATTTGACATTCAACGGTATAAAGCTAATAAAATAAGTTGTAAATTAATAGCCCGGCACTTACCACTCTCCCTCTTCCTTTGATCTTTTTAGCGTCATTGTTGCGCCCAGCTCTACCGTATTTCGGAGCATCTCTCTCATTTCTGCTGTTTCCCTTGTCACGACGATCTCGACCTCTGCTACGACTTCTTGATCGATTACGGCTTCTACTCCTACTACGACCTCTTTTAGAGTGTTTCTTATCTGACGTCTTACCTGTTTCCTTCTCCAAATCTTTCGGAGCCGCTCGGAGTAAAAATCTATTTTCTGGAATTGCAGGAACCTCCCCCTCTTTAACAGTGCAGAAAACCTTTGGAGACCTAAAAGAAGTTTTAAGTAATAAATATTTAATTTTATAACACCACAGTGAATTAAATTAGTCTTGTCGACAATGAAATACGCCTCGTACTTTTCCTCATCTGAGTCAGATTCACTATCACTTTCATCCTTTCCTCGCTTCTTTTTTCCTGTGTCACTCTCACTGTCTGTAAGTTCACCTGAAGACTTTTCAGATTCACTGACGGGTTTCTTCTTTTCCTTTTTGGGTTTCTTTTCTAATGAATAAATCCCCAAAAGTAGTGTGATTAGTATTCAAAACGTTAGTTCATAATTCATATGCAACAGAAAAATTGAAGTACCTTTCTTTTTCTTTTTTACTAAAACCAATTCGCCAGCATCTGATATTCGTACATCTTGTAGCGGTCTTGATTTTCGATCCACGGGTAATCCTTCGATTTGCTTTACTATTGTCTGGCCATAAATCACTCTTCCAAATACTACATGGATTCTACAAAATAGCAGAAAATTTAAATCACCATTAAGTCACTGTACTTTGTTCATTACAACTTCTCCAACGTATAATATAGTAAATAATTCTAGTACCTACCCATCAAGAATGTGGAGCAGCTTGTGTTAGTCTAGTTTACAAGAAGAGACAAAAACATGGGGTTTAGATTCATAATCGAGATCATCAAAGTTACACGGTAAAGGTAAACAACCTCAGACTTCATAAACCGAATTCTAAGCAAGATAGAAAAATAGCGTATCCTAATTAAGTCATTTCCATTTGCAAGTACCGGTTACCATTTACCCATTTGAAATTATTGAGTCCTACTGGGCACATTAACGCCGATAAAAGCAAGATTGATTATACGTTAAGCATCTTCAATATAAAAAAAGTGTAGAAGAATGAATTATCATCATCAACCAAAGAGAACAAATAATGTAAGATTGCATTATTGCAACGCTAATTTGATCAAGTTCATTGATTGATTACAAATTTATAAGACAATTTTCTACACGTCTGCAAAATTTACATTCAATCCGTTTCGTCTTACATAAAGAATTGTGACCCATTTGTGTCTTTTCCTCGATTTGCCATGCTTAAAAGAAATGGGACATCGTGCTTGAGTTCAAAGTTTTCATCCTCAAATGTACCACCGTAGATAGATTCTCCTCCCGTTCCGTTTTGTTTGCTGAAATCTCCTCCCTGAATCCTATAATCAGTAAGAAATACAACGCAGCGTTAGAAATTGAAAATCCTATTTAAAGAAAGAGAATTTTACTAAAGGTTTGCTCAAGTTTTATTACATGAAATCTTTTATGACACGGTGGAACACAGATCCTTTGTAGTGTAATTGTTTTTCGGTAGTTTTTCCCAGTCCGCATTCTCCAGTGCAAAGAGCACGAAAATTTTCAGCAGTTTTTGGGGCGACGTTACTGAATAACTCAAAAACTACCCTTCCGGCGCTGATGCCTCCAATTTCAACATCAAAATAACACCTGGGCAAGACGTCGCTTTTGGCGGTCCCCGGCGTTGTGGTCGAATCGTCACCTCCTTCCTCCATTGCTCCTCCTACTGTCATCTAAAAGAGTTTAACAATTTGATTTTCACTTTCACCGGATTGATGAAACATGAAACAGCTTAATTTTGTGTGATAGATTCAATTAGCAGTAGCTCAATCATTGAGTATCAAATTGTAGCAGCGATAAACTAAGCGGTATTTTGGTGAAAAACATTACAATCCGATATCGATTTGGAGTCAAAGCAGTCACAATTAATCCTTTTACTTTACAATTCAAACACGATCCAAAACTTACGTTGTAGAAAAATTCCGCCTACTAAAGCCCTTCCTTCCTCTTGCTGTTGTTATTTGTTAACCCTGTTTGACAACCCGGCAGTTCATTAAATAGCCTCTTTATTTGACACTAACTAAATCAAGTCTCGTTCACTCCTTTGCCGCTCGCTATCCTTTTAATTAAATATTTAAATACACCAAGTAATCGTAAGAATAGTTAAAATTAACAGCACCAGAGCAGAGCCAAGTATTTCATTTCCGGTGCAGGCAAGAGACAAACAATAACAAAATTCGCTTGTTGTGGATAATGTATTTTTGCTTGTAGCTGAAAGCTGAGCTGGATTTTTCTTTGCCTTCTCCTTGTGTGCGACTGCTACGCGGCGTACAATGCTGGCTATCGGCTTCGCTTGGCTCAAGGCTAACTAAGCAGAGTCGCTACAAGGATACGGCATGGCTCAGCAGCTGAAGGGAAGAATGAGAAAGTTTTCCATTTCCAGTTCTTAGGGATTTACTTTGTGCTACTCGCTCACTTTTTGGAAGTAGTGGAAGCTTCTTTCTGTCATGACTCATGAAAAATTTGTTTTTAAAAATGATCAATATGAATGAATGAATTTTTGGAGCATTTATGTACCATCCTGAAAATAACATTTAAGTAGAAGTGTAATTTAGTTTTGGGTAAATGATTAATTGCATTATAAATCAGAACAAACAAGTGGATATATAAAAACTTTAAAATGCATATCACAATTTTTATTCAGCGAAATAATCTTTTCATTTACAAAAGTTTATGTTTAGAAATATTATAAAGATCTATACTAAAAACATTCGGCTTTCTTACGTTAATTAACTGAATTATATAATTTTCTACATAACATTTTTTACACTCTCGGTACGAATAAGGTTAAGGTGAGACGAAGTAACGATATTACAACAAGTTCGTTTATAAATAGAGATTATGGTTCACACGATTCATGAATTAGTGGAATTTCCATTAAATCTATTTGAGGTGCCTCGTCATCTGAAAGATACTCACAATACTCGACAATATTTGGGATAGGTTGTAGACAAGGTGGTCCAGCATCATCTTCCATTAGAGCAACATTTTCATCTGTAATTTGAAAGTAATTTGTTAATGTACAATAATAAAACAATTACATGACCACAACCACAATAACTGGTTTAATAATGCAAAGTTACCGGTTTCAATATTTTCTGGAAAACTTTCGACTTCCGTCTCAGGGTCTGCTTCTTTCGCATCTTCTGTGTAATCTGAATCTTCTTGAGGTAACTCTACTGATCTCGGAGATTCGGGAGATTGTTCCCGACAGGTGCTTTCTTGGAATTCTTCAGTTTCAGGTTCTATCACTTCAATACTGTTAAGAACTTCCGGTGACCGATTTGATTCGTCTCCGTGAGGTTCAGCTTCGGCCGCTTGTAACTCTTCCTCCTCGTAGGTAATAACTTCAGTGGGAAAGTCATGTGTATGTTCTTCTCTTTCTTCCACTTCCATCGTGCTTGCGACATTCTTCTCATACTGTTGAGAATTGAATTGATCTTCACAAGAAACACTATTCGACGCACACCTACTTGGCAAAGGCGGTCCCGGATCATCAGCTATAGGTTCAAATTCTGGACTTGCTTCCGAATCAGAGTCATTCTCTGGGATTACCATGTCAGTGTTAATCGTAGATTCTGGCTCCATGCTACATCCCATTATTCCCATTGTTGGACTGTCATCATCATTAATTTCTTCGTCTTCTTGAAAGATGTCAGGTGTAATAAAATTGTCAGCATCCCCACTATTATCTACTTGGAGGGGCTCCACTGGAGTAATTTCTGCAGTTATCAGCGTTAGTAATGATTCACAGGCTCCATTTCCACTATCCACGGAATTAGTTTCTTCTACAAATGTAAACCAACAAGAAAGAGTGTTAGCAAATGTTTCCGTTAAGAATATACGTAGAAGTTACACTTAATTTATAATTATTTTAGCAATCATAATATTTTGGTGCTCGAGAATCCACCTCGACGTTTAATTTTCATCATGTACACAATCATCCGATCTCATCAAGTAATTTATAGTCTGAAAGTTATTGGAACATCAAATGGTATATTCTGTGGAATTCCTGTTTCCAACACCTTCTTCTGCAGTAACTTCTGTGTCGTTCTCCGAAGTATGACTCAAAAAGACTTCCTGGGCTGGTTCAGGCGAGATTGGCGGCGCTGGTATCTCTTCAGAAAAATTGTCCAAAGCCAAAGGGTCCTTCTCTTCATCTTCAACAGTAAATTCTTCTGGTGACGCGGCTGAACTTATGATAAGTTCCGGGAAAGGTGGAATTTCCTGTCTATCGTCATTGGTTTGCGTACTTGACTTTTGTGCATCTAGTTCTGAGTCACACTCCGTTAAGGAGCCAACTTCTTTATCGCAATAGTCGCCCTCACCGTTGATATAATTCAAAGAATTCTCTGACACTGCAGCTAATTCTACACTTTCGAGATAAACTTCAACTGTGGGACACGTGATTTTTTCTATATCCCCATTTACCTCAATATTTTGTGCGTTAATATTTTTCTCAGTAGACGTTAAAGATTTCGAATTTATGAGTGACGTCCCAAGCGAATAGGCAAGCTCTGCAGATATTCTAATCTTTTTTCTCGCTACGGCCACATTGGGCGAGTTTTGCAGCCTATTTATTTCCGTTTCGGGACCTTTGTTGGTGGTAGCTTCCAGTGAGGCATTTCGTTTATTGCGCTTTAAAGGATTTTGGGGAATTCTTCTGCCATTTTTATTCTTGATTACTTCGTCAATAATTTCTATGTCGGGACTACTTGCTCTGGAAGTACTAAGTGAAGATGTCGATGTGATGTCATCATCACAACCGTCGTGAGAATTGGAATTTTGAAGAACCGATTTCATAATTACTTCTACAGCACGCGTTTTCTTTTGTTTTAATCTCGAGGATCGCTTCACTAATTTTAGACTACGAGCGGAAACTGGTAACTCCGCGGATGTAAGTCTCTGAACGTTAACATAACTCAATAGCAATGAGCTCAATCTACAGTTATAGCGTTGGACATGCTCTACAACAGTTGGAGAAATTTTTATTTTCTCTTCCTCTTCGTATGGGCGCTTAGCTTTTCGCTTCATTGCTTTATTGATGAGTTCCTCGACCTTCGAAACAGGGGTTGAGGGACGTTCCGGTCTCACACAATCACTTTTAAAATCCCTATTACCATTGCCCCTATCATCAGTATTTTTTCGTTTCACTCCACGCATTAAATTCCTTAATATAGGCGTTTCTGGCATATTTGAATTCGGTTCTACTTCTGGTTCTGTGTCTGAGTCAGAGAGCACTATCTCCTCAACGATGGTCCGGGATTTGGAGACAAATTCATGAGGGTGAAAATTGTTGTGAAAATCAATATCCTTGCACTTACGCAAAGCTTCACGTGCAGGAATAGGCTGCTTGGGGCTGTCAATTTCTCCAGCCACATTTTCCGTTGTATTCTGAAGCTCTGAAGACTTTTGATTGTGCAACTTTAGCTGTAGATTATCATCCCCTACATGATTTGCAACTTCCTTGCTTCGGCTGCTTTCATTTTCNCCTACATGATTTGCAACTTCCTTGCTTCGGCTGCTTTCATTTTCCACAACTTCCGTCGCTTTGTCATGACGTGGTCCAACTTCGTTGCTTCGGCTGCTTTCATTTTCCACAACTTCGGCTACTTTGTCATGATGTGGTCCAACTTCGTTGCTTCGGCTACTTTCATTTTCCACAACTTCGGTTGCTTTACTCGATTCTGGCTCACCAACTGGATGACAAACCATAACATTTTCAGAATCAGGAACTGTCGAGGCTTTACTATGTAGTTCAGCAACAAGTTGTGCCTGATCCTTCTCAGTTGAAGTAGTAACTGACTGTTCGTTTACAGTTTGTTCTGTTTGTTCTCCTGTTGGAGAAAGTTGGCGTTGAGACATTTGCGTCTTTCGGATTGTCTGCATTAACAGCAGAACTCAGACTAGGTGAATTAGGAAGGTCATTCATGGACAAATCCACCAATTTCATTAACTCGATTTTTTCTTCAACCTCTTTCCTATTCATTGTTGAACTGTGATCTGTTTTGGCAAATTCTGGCTGAATGTCTACTGTATGGCTAAATGTTTCATTTTCGGATGTCTCTACAACTGTATCAGTCCCCCTCTCTGCATCAGTGGTTAAAGTTGTTGCACTGTTACTATCACAGGAAGTGCCATTAAAAGGTACTATGCCTGTCGGGTGGGTTTCTTTAGGTGAAAATGATCCACTTTCGATGGACTCTTTGTTTTCCTCCAATGTTTCAACTTTGGCCGCAGAAGGGGGCTGGGATAATGATTCATTGACTGACGCCTGAAGCTCATTGTTCTCTCCCAGTGGTAGAATCTCTTTCAAGCAGAGAGACTCTGAATTCGTCGTAGCGATACTTAAGGTACTAGTCATATTCATTCTCTCAGTTTCCGTATCCAGTAATCCGTTGTCTTCTACGTCCACTACTCCATCTGCTCGAACCTTTAAATGGCTTGCATCAGTAACTTCATTCGGCGAGGAACTCGAAGTGGAAATGTCTTCATTTTCGGTGGTATCCGCAGATGATTGGTTTTGATTAACGCACTCTCCCGAAATTAATCTGTCACAGTCCTGAGGTGATTCGTGTTTTGAGTGTTCCAATGGAGTCGTTCTACCTACAAAAAGTAATTTCGTTGTAATAACTATAATAATAATATTTTAAGAATTATTTTGAGTATATTAATAAAGCTAAAGAGAACCATCAACCATAACAGAAAAGCCAAGTAAATAACTGATGCAGATACTAAATACTAAGAGGATCTTTTATATTACGGGAAAAAGTGCTTAAAGCACGTTTACTGTTTACCAATGCCACTCGGTGGAAGTGTGCCATTGCCATCAGTTGAAGCATTACTTTTGGTGTTGTCAACATTCGAGTTTACGGATTTTCTGCTTGAGGTTGCGGAGTTCTGCTTTGCTAGTGGGTTTAGGTCTTTATCTATTAGCCCAAAGTGAAAGGTGCCTGGAGAACCTGGAGCTGCCACGACGAAAGAAATTTACTTTGCTGACTGCTAAAGGTTTTCAGAAACCAAAAAAAAAGATTTAAAAAAAACTTACATGCTTTTACGTCCTTCTTGAATATCCTCGAAGTTAAACTGGATACCTCCTCACGATGTATAGTATCAAGATTTACAAGGCAGGAGTTTGTTGAAGATGGAGCTATCACAGTTCTGTTTTGTAAGTCTCCCGTAATGATGTTCGGAAATTCGTTGATTTTATGCTGCGTCGTTGTGTTCGGCTTGCAGTTAAGTTGCGGGAGGGAGATACTAAAAAATGCTTTTTGAGGGGGGTCAGTCTGGTCTGCTCCTCTAAAAGACGATTCTCTCGTCAAAGTCAAAATCGTTGGATGGACGCTCTCGGCGGGGATATTTGTCGCAGACACGTTGGAAGATTGACTGATTCCAACGGAAAATGGCAATTTGCTTGTTGGTGGAACATTGTATAATTCCCCTGTTTTCGACACAATGTAATCACAGAGAGATTTTTCATTCGTGGATGTTGATAGTGAAGACAGGTTACCACTCCCAGTCCCGAAATCTTTAGATGCAATTCTCTTTTCCAGTTGCTCCTGCCCTTTTGGCCCTGCTACAAATTTTATTTTCGATATTTGCGATTGGGAGAAATTTGAATTCGTTATGGACGGTTGGGAATGTCTCTCAACTTGACCTATATGTGACGTACAAAAATCAATATTACGTAATTGTGTCATTAACAATTTAAAAAGATATGTGGGTTAAATTCCGAACCAATAAATTAATCTGTTTTCACACACCTCTCACTCCAAACTCTAAGTCCAAACCGGAAGTGGTAATATCAACCGTTCTGACTTCGTCGTTAGCTTTCAGCTTAATATTCTTGGCCCCTTCTACAGTCAGTGGAGGATAAGACAGACCTTGATCCACACAAACATTCCTACTTTCGTGATTGTGTTTGAGGTTGTTGGAGAAAGAAGGATTAGAATCACTGGGTTCCAATACTACGGACTTTGGTTGTAAATCAGAATCAGTGATGGAGCATCTTTCGGCAGACAGTAACGCTGTTGTTGACACAACATTTGTATTTGACTTAGTCTCCGATGATAGAGATAGTCCTGCAGTGTGGGAAAGGGATGGTTGAGTTGAGCTGCTGGTTGCTGCAGAAGTGTTGGGAACAATGAATCCTAACTGAATGTTTGGTTTATATGGAGGAAAAGTGATGACATTGAGTTTGTTGGCGTTTGTCACATCTGCGACGACAGGATCAATAAAAAATATTTTTAACTTTTTCAAATAAATATAAATAAAATTTAGATTTAATAAGCTTACCACTGGTGTTATTACACTCCGCTTGATAAGTATCACTGCTCCAATGACATCGTATAGCTAGATAGACAAATTCAATTTTTAAGTAACGTGGAATTGTGAGATTTTCAACTTTCAAAAGCTGAATTATTTGTAATTCTATTTTGAACAAACCCAATTTTCTCTTCTTTGATCCGTATGTCCTTGGTTTGTTGTTAACGTTAGCAATTGGTTGTTGAGAAGAGTCTTTGTTTTCCAAACTTGGCACTAATTGGGGAACAATTGAAACATTTGATTCCATTTTCGTGCGACTACTTAAGTCATCTCCCAACGTGCTGGATTTTTTCGAGGTGTCCTTTTCTGACCTATTTTGAGACGAGCCCTTTTCTGCTATTAAAGTAATATAATTTATCATGAATACTGAATTGAAAGCTCCAATTAAATAAAAAGTAAGCAGTAAGCATTAAAATGTATTGGAGATTAAAGAAATGGCTAAGAGTTAGTAAGCTTTATTTAATGCTCAAATAAATTAACAAATATTTACTGCATTACCTATGCTTTTTCCTTGGTGGTTAGAGTGCCGTGAAGGTTTATTTGTATCTTTAAAGGGACGAAGTATCAGAAAGGCCCCACAGTCTTCAATCGGAAGCGGCGCTCCTTCAGCCTCCTGTGAGTCTGACACTTCGGCGGGCGGAAGGGGTTCAATTCCAGCCGGTTCGGTTTCAGCGTCGGTTTGGAGACTAGAAGGTTCTGTCATTACTGTATCGTTGAGATCTTCTTGTTTGTCGTCTTTTGTTGCAGATTCTTCTGTCAAGTTAAGGGCAACAGTTTCTGCTTTCTCACCATTAGCCACAGTGTCCGACGTTGTTGGTTTTACAAGTCCTTTCTCACCATTAGCCACAGTGTCCGACGTTGTTGGTTTTACAAGTCCTTTCTTTTCCTTTTTCAATTTTTTACTCTCGCGTAGGTCACCGTTCAGTTTACGCTTTTTCGGCTTACCCGCAGAAGCGGTGACAGCAATAGCTTGACGAGAACCAGATTTGGGTTCCAAATGTAGCTTTATAAAATATGATTGCTGGATAACTTTATTAATTATTAGTTTGTTTTTTTCATCTTTAGGAAATCCGTCACCCTCGCTTTCGCCGTACCACATTTCTTGAACTACATGTGCGATATCCTCGAAGGAAACTGAAATAAATATTATATTAATATTTAGTTATATTATACTGTACCACAAATCGGTAAAAGCAGAAAAAATATTTGTCTTAAATAGTATGAAAGCGATCGAGTATCGAGTACTTATTCTTACATGTACAAGCATAAAAAAGTAAAGTAAAGGAGTCACATTAAATGATCTTACCTGGTATTTCTTCACGCTCCGCATTTTCAATAAGGGTTGTTTCGCAACGCACTATAAAAGCAGTTTCCCTCTCAGCGTTTAGGAACCCAGTTGCACCAAGTCGAGCTGGTTGCTCAGCAGGTCGAACCAATTTGGAAAACAATTCACCGTATCCGTAGCTCATCGACCCTGCTCTACCTGGAAACCAGGGATTTCGCGTAAGGCAGATGTTGGGCATTCGCTTTCCCTCTACGTCAATTGGTCTGATTCTGACCATAGGCTTATTCTTTCTTTCATCAACAAGTTTCTTTGGGCGGCCCCTTCTTGCAACATGGCCCGGTTTAAACCTGCTAGCAATTGTCGAATGCTTGACATGTTCAGCATGATCTCTTTGTCTTACTAGCTTCATGGCATTCTTCTTAACTGACAGAATCTTTTCAGTGAGTTTCTTTCTTTTCGAAAGTGGCTTTGGTTTTTGAGGAAAAACTCGCTTTCGGTTTCTTCGTTCATGTGCACGATAACCTTTCTCTATACCGTCATCCTCCGGGTCATACTGCGGCTTGAAGTTTTTATATTTGTTGTAATCAACGTTCACATAGTCTAAAGGCTTGTTGTCTATCACGTCCAAACTCTTCTGTAATATTTCCAAGCAGAGTTTCTTCAAATCCTCATTTTTTGAAAAGGTCCAATTAGAAAATCCTTTGTATCGTGGCTGTTCCAGGACTAAATTTAGATCAATTTTGAGGTTATCTGACAAAGGTATTTCTTCGTCTACTTTAAGCTCGACTTTGGTAAAGTCGATTTGTCTTAGTGATATACATTCTTCTGTCCAAAAGTCAGTGTCATCCTTTCGACACACGCCTGATGCATCTTCTGGGATGCAGTTAGTCTCAGGGAAGAGAAGATGGAATAACTGCTCCCCCGGGTTGAGTGAAAATGCGGTAAGGACGCACATTTTACATGTTTGTTGGTAATCACAAAAATAATTCGCTAGATCCAAGTATCGGGGTGAAAATCTCCTTTCGATCTTTCGAATGTCTTCCAGGTTATTTTGCCCTGTACTCTTTAGGTTCTCAATGGCATTCACATCCTTCACCATTGCGCATATGAAAATTTCTGGAAATTGAGATCTTTCTGAACCACGTAAAGTGGTATTCGCAATGCGGTACAAATTACAGCTTGGAATTTTCCCAGAGCCTTCCACGATTTCGTCATACGGTTGCTTTTCTCCCTGATCGACCCCAACAAGTTCAGTCCATTTAATGAAAAGTTTCTCTAAGTCAGGAGGATTCGATGACTCCAACGCATTCCATGTTGCAGTTTTCGCCAAAAAAATGGCACATCTCTCCAGGTCTTTTATATCCTCCCAATACCAAAATTTAGGAAATAATCGAGGTTTCTCCGGATCGACTGGTTTAGTTTTCAGACAATCAATGACAGCAATAATGGTATTCCCACTCCAACACTTAATGTTCTGTCGAATAAGCAAGAATAGTATAAATTAGTATCAAATAAAATAATATTATTTAAAGTAATCTGTGACTATCAGCAGGTCAAATGTTAATTTCTGGATTCTTACCTTTTGGTTAATATTCTCCTTGAAGACTAACAAAGCGTAAACCTCTAAATATTCAAGAAATTTTGAGTAGGAAAATTTATAAGGATCGTCAAAAGTGCCTACATCCCCGTCATTAGTGCCATTCGGATAAAATTCAAGGCCTTTCCTGACAAGGGTGTGCAATACCAGCACGAAATGACCCTTAAACTTTTTGGTTTTTGGCATTGTCAAAAACTCATTGAGACGGGTTTCCAAGACCATCCATCCTTCCGTATTCCAAAGCTTGTCATAAGCTGCCATTTTCAATTTTCAACACAAAAATGTTAGTAAACCAGTAAAAACATCAAATTAAATATTATTGCTGCAACACAAAAATGCTAGTCTTGTCTTAAATACCTTCGTCTTTTACTTGGTCGATGGTGTTGGTGTTTGCACCCCCTGTAACTTTTATAAAGTCTGCTGATTGCCACGGACTGACCAAGATTGACGCAAATCCAGTACAAACCGATTTATACGAAGAATTGTTACAAAGATTGCCATAACTTTCAATGTTGTCTTTTAACAATCGTTTTGATTCTTCTGTGACATTTTTGGAGTAGGTAAATTTAAGGACAATCTTGGCACTACATCTGCAAATTACAAAGTAAAAGCAGAGTTTTTATATAACCCTTCCAACCCCTCTCCCTCTCTCTTCATCGACTTGCATTGGACATGTCAACTTACAATAATAGTGATGTTAAACATTTATCGACATCTGCAAAATATTTCGCCCGGAACTTTTCCTGGAAGTACACTCCACAATGTTAGCAGATTCCGTACAACATCATCCGTTACATGATGTACTTGTTTTGCATCCTTTGGGAAGTTTAGGATGTCTTCACAGTCTTTGAGAAACTGTATTCACATTTAAGATTGATTAATTGTCAATGATAACAAATCAAAGCAATTTCTACATGTTATGGTATAGGGATTTAATCGCGAATTCTTACCTTTTCCTCATACTCCTCTTCACTCCCTCCAAGATCTGACCCCATTTCCAACCCGAATTTTTAGTGAATTTCTTTCTTTAAAAATCTCCTTCAGGCTTAATTTAGGTTCGCTCCTTAACATCAAACGCAAATGATGATCGAAGATCGATCAGTGTCCAATTTGAACGGTGAACGGTATAAACTACAAAATGCAAAAAGGAAACGATCGTCTTAGTTAGAAAAAGCGTAATTATCAGCAACCCAAATTAAACAATTATATTATAGTAATAGAGACGATCACTGATTCGTCAACACGTCGGTCCTTCGTCTTTCGTAATTAAATTAACCTTTTGGAGAAACTCTTACGTAAAGAAACAAAATTAAACTAATACTCTAAACAGTTTTCGTTCTTACCCGTTCATGTATCTTTCTTATGTCCCCCGGTGTCAGCTCATCGGAATTCTCTTGAATAAATTGCTCTCAAAAACACTGGAGCACAATAATTTTCCATTTGACCATAAAGTCTCTTATCTGATTTTATTTGACATAAAAAGTCTCTTTTAGAACAATTCTTTAAACTAATTTTTCAAAGTTAATCTTCATTGTATATAAATTGTGAATTCGAGTAATAATAAATGACGAAATTGATTAAATAATCAATACAATAATCAATACAAATCAATTTCTTGATATATTACTGCCAGAACTAAAATTATAAATCACACTAAACACAAAAACAGCTTCTCTTTTTATAGTTTGTAGAAAACTTCCTCCAACACGATAACTTTCTACACTTTTTCTGCTCGGCTCTACACGAATAAAAATGAAACAATCAACATCAACAAGAAACAATTTTGGATTTTTATTGAAAATGCAACTTAATATTAAAGATTTAAAAAGGCTTGCTGACAAAAAAGTGTATTATTTAATTCTATCACATTTCATACTAATCTGTAACAAAAACAGGCTTTTTTGTTTGTAAGCCTGCCTGCCTGACACGAAATGAAACAAACAAAACGTAATGAGCAGAAATGCACGAATTCTCTCATACAGACCCTGTATTACAGAGGATGTGTACAACATACACCTTGTGTACATTACTGTTACTGTTACTTACAATTTACATACTCCGTACTTTTACAGTGCAGTGCTAGTGCTGCTGCTAGCTGCTATGCTGCAAGTCTTTACGTTTATCTCATCATCACGCGTAAAAGGCGATAAGGCGAAACTTGCACGTAAGCACAAATTCTAAAATCAAGCCCTTTCTTTCCTCCATTCCACTCCACTCTCTACCCATTTCCTTTCCTTCGCTTCGCCTGTAGCAGCGGCTAATTAATGCTTCTTGTATTTGCTTGCTAAATATTTAGCTTTAAACAGTTTTTGTCTTGAAAACTACTCCATTCCATGACATTCTTGTGTTATGTTACATCATCGTACAACACCACCACCCCGTTTCGATTTCGTTTACGGCATACGGCCGTATTTGAAATTCATCTCCGAACATTTTTACATGACAAGTATTTAACTTGTCACAAGTTGTAATTTATTTGCAAGCCAAGTCAAGAATGTATCGCTGTATGCCCCAATGAAAGTTCGAAACTGTTCATTAGGCTATAGCAGAGGTAAATTAAATGTGGTTAATTAATTACTTATTATATGTTACAGTCTAACGAACAGTTTCGAACTTTCATTGGGGCATCTTGAGAAAATTTAATTACCTATGCAATACATAAAGAAATTACCTATGCAAAAAGAAAACGCTTTTGAACACTGATTCTTGACTTTAATGTTAAAACATATAATATTTTTAAAAAATTCACGCAAGACAAAGAAGAATTGAGGGAGATACATTTAGCACATCGATTATTTTATGATTCAATTCTTTAAGCTTTTTATTATATGACACTTCGTTTTTAACTCGTAATTATACACAAACTACTTAAATGTTTCCATCAAAGTTTCAATCTTAATTAGTATCCCCACCACCTTGGGAAGGCAATTTCACCAATAATCTAGAATGCAATCCCATCGCACTGGCATTCAGCTCTAATTGTGCCACCTTGTCATCAGATTTTGAAATCGCAGATCGATAAAACTCATTCTTCAAAAGTTGGAATTTCGCCTTCAGCCGAAGACATCTGTTGTACCTAGCTCGACGAATCGGCTTAATCGCCGGTTTGTTCTTATGGTACAATTGATACAGGTCGAGTAAGTTGTCCGCAACTTGGCGATGCAGATTCATCAACCTTTTCGATTTCAAGCGAAACGTTTCGTGTGGTCATGTCTTACAACTTTGCACATTTTTATAAAAAGAATTATCTAGCTTAACCACTCATGATACACTCACATATTTGATGTGTGCAAGCATCGTTGACTGCATTTGTTAATGCAGTCGATCCACATTGGAGTAAACATCATTTCGTTCATTTCCACGAGATCGTCATGTCTTAAAAGACGCAGAAACTGGCTAGCCAAATAATAAAAATCCACACTGATCGAAAGTTTCTGTCTAGCCAGTAACTGCCGCATATCTAGTTTTTGGCGTCTAAAACAAAAGTACGATACGATGAAATATATACAATTGAATCGCGATGCAATGTATTATGGATTATTTGATTTATTACCTAAATACGGTCTCTTTCTTTCGTGTTACAATTGTCTCTCTGTCATCTCTTAGTTTAATCTGTTTTACACAGTTGTAGAGACAATTTCTTAAAACAATTTGTTATTTTCTTGATATTTGTAAATTGAAAGTGCCTACCCTGAAAGCCTCAGTAGCCTCCGAAATCTGCATAATGATGATAGCTATAAAAATGTTAGAAAAGACAAAGTTTCCAAGCACTATTCCAACCAAGCAAAAAAAGCGTCCTTGGTGCAGTAAACCTTCTTCTGAGAATGATTCTACCATGTCGGTCCATCCGTCCATCTATAAAAATTTAAAATGACAGACAACAAGCATTACTTCGAATTATTACTACACTACTACTGGAATATATGATGAGTTTTTGAGATTCCGTTGTTGATATAGGATAATGTTGATACCGTCACGAAGGCAAAGAGATTGAGCATTCCTGAAAATATAAAAATTATTTGATTGTATGGTAAAAATCCTAGGGACGGCGCACTTTGTTCGCCCTTAATTTGGATCATGCGCCCGCGCCCGTGCGTATGCGCAAGCGAATGAAAAGAGTTAATGCTAATCGCATGTGCACCTTGCGCCCGCACTGAGGCGCTCTACAATTGCAAATGCATTTTATACCTCTTCCAATGTTTCCCCACTCTTCCGGAACAAGGTCACCAAAGAGGTAGTAGGAAATAATTGACGATATGTACATGAGTAACAGAAGAAGTATTAAAACACTCAGCACGTGAGTTTTCAGCGTCTCCACCAAAGCCGTTACCAGCACCTGTTGAACAAAAACGTTTCGTGAGGTACAGACTTTAAAAGTACTTGTGTAGGGGGTAATGTGAAACTAATAGGAAAGTATGTTATTTCTTCATTTTGTGCAACGGCAGAACGGTTAGATGATACAAATACAACATACATTAATACATAGTACATACATAATATTCATTCCATCTCAACGTTTTGATTATTTAAAGTTGACATTTGATGTTTCATAACATGTAATAACTCCCTTCCCAAAGAAACACAAGTAAAGATGAAAACATGTTGTATAAGTTGTATACCAAACCAAACCAACCTGAATTTGTATATTGAGGGATACTCCACGAAGTATTCGTAGTGCTCTCACAATAACCAGAACTCTCAAGAACTGAACTTCAGCTAAACTCAGCCAGTCGCCTACAGACTAGAGAGAAGACGGAAAAATCCTTTTTAGCACAATGGGCTTTATTGTGTCATTGTGAGTTGTTCTTGTAATAATGCAGACAAATACATGGAGTGGATATGATATGCATTGGTATTAGTAAGAAGGAAAGCTTTAATATACCTTTACAATCGACACCACGAGAATAATGAAATCGAATATGTTGAATCCACTTCTCCAATATCTCTGAGGGTGAGCGTACACTGAGAAAAGTGTAAAATATAAATTATGAGATAAAATTGCATCCGAATTTCATGACGCGCTGGATTAGTAAATACGAGATATTATTAACAATATTTTGGTATGGCTAACCTTTTACCAAGAATTCTGGTCGTTTGAAATAGAAGGTTCAAAGGTTATCAGAAGTCGTTAAATTATTTTAGGCTATTATAAGCATTACATAATAACATACAACACTACATTTCAACATACCGACTAAGTAGATTGAGAGAAAGAGATTATCTAAAATTTCATATCTTGTAATGTAATCTTCGTGATCTTGCCCTGTTTCTACTGCTAAAACAATAGCGTTTGCGACAATCACGACCATAATGAACGCTTTGAATATTTGAGAACCCACTAAAGCAACGACATAGGCATGAAATCCCTCATCGCATCGACTATGATGAGTACTCCGTTTCACAGGGTATCTAATAGTTGTAAAATACAATTTTCATCAGTTTCCATTTGTGTTTAAATACGTGTCAATGTAAAATATATCACGCATAAGTTACATTTCTTCCATTGGACAGTCTTTCTTCCAAATTCTAGAATAACGTCGATAGAGCCCTCTAGTTAACAAGGTCTCATGCTTTGTTTTTCGAGCTACTCGTGACGTGTACAATTTATTCCGCTTCCACCATTTTATCCCTGAACGCTCTTGTTCTCTTGCTGCTTTCTCCACTTAAATGCAATTTAACAATCTTTATAAATCATCGGGTAAATTTTCAAATCTTTGTAGAAATAAAAGCGCATAGGCCTTAGTAAGGTCGCCTTACTCTCCTCTGCCCGTCTTTTTTCCTCTCGTCGCCGCCTTACTCTTGGAGCAACATTTTCGTGATAGTTCCTAAATTCCGGTGGAGCTGTTTCAAAATCTCTTTGTACCTCATTTTCAATTTTTTTTTTAAATTCCGGATTTTCACTGATAATTTCTTCCCAACTTTGCGGCTTGTACAAATCTTCATCTTCTGATTCATCGTTAACCGCATGCAGTTTTTCATCTTCTGTAACCTAATGAAAATCGTTACGAATTTAGTTATTATAATAAAGTACTGCAAAACTGATGATTAACACCAAGATGCTTTATTATTATTATTACTGTACCAATGCCATCTCAGCAGGGGTACATTGTGTTAACAAGGCACGACGTAAGGTGCAAGCACTCCTGTGAACGACATTGAGGGCCCACTCTGCTCTCGCGCTTTTTGGTATCCTCCAGAGAGCAATGACGTGCGCTACTCGGAATAAATCAGCATAACTGATTGAATTTTGCTGATTTTTCTTCGGTGCAACGATCGGTACATCCATTTCATCATCAGCGATCACGAATCCCTTGTTAATGGTGTAGTAATCTTCTTCATCTTCGTCTTGGTAAAGTTCAAAAATTTTCATGGGAATGGATCTCTGATAGTCAACTCGATTTGCAAGCATTCGTAAAAAGTAATGAGTTTTATCTCCAAAATAATCATGAATCCTGTCATATCTTAGTAAAATCACGGCTTTAAGCCATGTGGGTAATTTATCCAATTGTTCTTTGCATTCTTTTGTAATATCATCACGAAGTGGGACTTTCCAATCAACAATATCCAGTGGAAGACAGTAATCATAGTGCGTAGCTATTGTTTGCAACGTGTCTTCTTCATCTACTGGCAAAGGCCGCTTGAATGGTTCCTCACTAATTCTTTTGATAGCTTTTTCCGAATTAGGCTTATATGGATCGAGTGGATCATTTCGTGGAACCGTAAACAAAGATCTAATTTTTTGTCGCCGCTCTGTCGTCAAACTCCTATGCCATTTTCCTAATGCGCCTGTCGCAAGTGCTAGCATTCCAAACCCACCCATACCGAACCGAAGTTTTTGTGTATTACTCTCCAGCATTTCAGATTTCACCCCATCCGGATTATTCTCAGGTTGGGCTTTAAGCTTCCAGTCGGGTTTTGGTTTAGCCACAAAAGATGGATGTTTTCTGGATTTTCTACGCTTTGGTATTGAAGGATCCTTATTCATAGTTGATGCCCTTTTGTCCGCCATTTTATCGACTTGTTATTCAAAACATTTAATGTATGTACAACGTTTGCGTAAACTGCAATTACATAGTTATAAGAAGATCTCGCTTGATTAAACGTTTCGGATAACCAATATCCGATTGATTTTATTTCATTTTAAATATTCAATTCTTGAAGCCTTTTATAGTATCTTTGCCGAGTAATGGGTTTGCCACCAAGCAAGTTTCCATGCCCTTATTACTTCCTTACCATTTCCTTACAATCTCTCATTTATTCTATGCAAATCCCTTGAAAACTTGAAGTGCCCCGGACTGGACACATGATACAGATAAAATAACTTTCACTTCTACCTGATTAATCAGGCCAGCTAAAACTCGTTGTTCTAGTTTTCACTTCTCGTTCTCAAATAATGTTAAAGTTAGGTTGGAATTTCGGGACAGCAGTGCAGTAAAGGCATCAAATGGGAGTCACTTTTGCTGTATTAAAGGCACATACATATTATATTATATACATATTAAATATATGCTTTTAAAGCTCGATTACCTATTTCTGCCAGAGGTTTAAATAATGCAATGCTGAAAAAAGGGCGAAAAAGAGAAATGACACGAATTGTTACAAGTGGAATATATACAGGTATAAGGGACAAAATTACTATAAAAATGATCGTTGCTGTCTTTTTCACCTGCTTTGCAAGTAGGTAAATCTATTTATAACTAACTCTTAAGGGTAAAGCGGAGCCGCTGGCATTAAAAGTGAACCCATTAGACGGAACAGTCACTAACAATAGCAAAGATAACAATGGAAAAGATTTTTCATGAAATGTAAAAGAATGCTTGAGATTTGCTTATCATAATGCACTTTCCAGTGCTGCTGCAGTGGCGTGCACAAGTGGCAAATCGTGTGAACTCCAGAAAATAATTTTATTCAATTAAAATCGAAATTTTCTAATGTAGCAGTTAATCAGTTAATACACATGGGAAACAAATTTAAGTGCTGAAATATGAAGATATCTTTTATATTAAGGGCATTACTAGTTGTGGGATTCTTTATTCTAGCGTGGGCACTGGGTCAGTTGCATTTTTAGTTATTATAATTGCTTAATTTAATATAATCATTATATAGAGAGTTGTTCTCTGTGACATTTAGAAACATGGGGATTTATTCCACGGATTCCAACAAGTTTACTCAAGAGTTCTGGCGACCAATATGTTCATCAGTTTATTAAACCTGGTGATCGTATAGTGGGAGGGCGACCAGGTAAACGAGATTTTTAAAAGCTATGAAGTAATCAGTAATATTAAGGCGGATTTCTGATTTGTTTGCAACATTTTCATATGTAGCTGTCCATGGGGAATTTCCATATCAAGTTTCAATTCAGAAAGTGTCTTTCTTTGGGACAAAGACACATTACTGCGGTGGAGCTGTAGTTGGCCAATGTGTTGTGACTGCCGTATGCAATCCATATTTTAAAACTCCAACATTGAAGGCTGATTGCTCGGTTTTTAATTATGGGTCGACTCGTTTCGTTTTTGTTCGATAAACTTAGGCAGTTAAAATTATTCGTGTATTTGACTATTTACAATAGTATCATGCGTTTGTTACAAAGATCCATTGAATCTGAGCAGTCAGCTTTTGATACAACAGTTAAAGGTCTAAGTTAGAGTTAGGAAATGGACTGGGACTTTCTGTCCGTCCTGCCCTAAAACATTTAAAAAATTTAATACAGGACTTCCCACTCCATTTCTTAACTCTAAATTGGGCCTTTAGGCGCATTGTCTTGAAAGGTAATTTGATTATTTGAATTACTCCTCTAATTATTCTACCTTAGTAGCTTTTAAGTGAGTTTTGAAATTCATTCAATTAACAGACGGAGCAATCGCGACATTGTGGTTCGAATTGGATCAATAACGTTACGGACGGATCCCTTGGCTTCGGAGTTTAGAGTCAAGAGGATTGTAATTCATCCCGGCTACAATCCTGACACGGTATAACTTTATATTTTAATAGAAAAGTGCTTTTTGTAAAGTGGGAGTTATTTGATTTATTTGGTTCTTTAACTATTATGACCTTATTAATAGATTGAGAATGACATCGGCATTTTGAAGGTATGACCCATTGTAATTATAAGTAAAAAATAATCAAAATAAAAGTGACGCTTTTTATGTGTCAAACGGTTTGTATGACTTTAGTTGACTTCCACAATCCAATACAAAGTGAATGTGAACGATGTTCCATTATAAGTAAAAAATAATCAAAATAAAAGTGACGCTTTTTATGTGTATAACGGTTTGCATGACTTTAGTTGACTTCCACAATCCAATACAAAGTGAATGTGAACGATGTTCCACTTCCAAAATTTAAGGGAGACACTCCTCCTGATACACACTGCATTATTAGTGGTTGGGGTAATGTGATAATTCACCTTTATTTTTGCTTTACTGATGAGTGATTCAAGTGATGACTGATGTAACAGAGCCCATTACTCAAAAAACTTTCAGGGTCAACGAAGGAAGGTGGCAGCATTTCGAAATCTCTAATGTACACGGTTGTTCCCACAATGACGGACAATAAATGCATGGATTATTATGGAAAAACAGAAATTACTGAAGCCATGCTATGTGCTGGATTCAGTGAAGGCGGCACTGATTCTTGTCAAGGTGTCAACCGCATTGCTATTAGTTTAATCTTAATCAGTATAATAATTATTATGGTATGAATTTGCTTTAGGCGATTCTGGAGGTCCACTTGTATGTGATGGAGTTTTGACAGGAGTAGTTTCTTGGGGAATGTAAGTCTTAAAGATATTAACAATTTTTGACATCAATTTTTGTTCAAAACGGTGACAGGATTTGTTAATTTGTTGAATCATTTATAAATTCAATAGTGGTTGTGCGAGACCAAAATTTCCTGGAGTGTAAGTGTTACTGATGCAAAGATCAATGAATTTTACGTTCATTTGTACCATAGCGCAATTGAAATTAATATTTAATGATTTCTTTTCATATTTGCTTGTACAGTTATACCCAGGTGTCATATTACACAAAATGGATCCAATCAAACGGATGCCTTGACCCAGTTGAAAGTAAACCACCCGAGAAACTTTTTGGTTTTAGTTTCTTTCCTTTTTGGGCGAAAAACAGTAGAGCAACGGAAATTTCGTACCAAGGGAAAGAAGATATGACGGAAGAAGAGGCAGAAGAAAATAATGAAGACATTATGATTGTTTAAATTATTTGCTACTTCAGTTTTTAATATTTATTTGCCTAATTTAATAAATTCGCAGATTTTTATACGTTTAACCAATTCAATCGAAGAATTAATGAGAAAAACATTTTTTGAGATGTAATTTTGAAAATACTCCGACAATTTTTAATCCTCTCTTGGCTTGTCATTTTCACTCACAATTTGTGGTTTATAATCCAGCTTGCTTGCTTTCGAATAAAGTTCAGCGTACATTGGAAGCCTCATTGTCATCTGTAATTTCAAGTTAGTTCAACTTAAATAACAGAAAGTTCTAAACATGCAATATTATGTAATTATAGTTTACCGTTTACCTTGAATCCCCATTTATCTTTAATTTGCCGACAGAAATTCAAATCTAGTTCCGTAACAAGAAGCCCATTAGAAATTCTTGACAACCCCTGTTTCAGAGTAAATAGTAAAAATATTGTGTCAACTTTTTCTCATCAATCATATATAATCTAAAATCATATTTTAAGCATACTGGACTACGGGACCCATCGGGTGCGGCAACATAGGATGATCCATAGAAGTGGCCAAAATCCTTATGAGCTGGTTTTCCATCTCCTGAGGTAAATTCGTTTGCAAAGACTTCTGTTCCCACTCGATTAATTGCACAGGTGAAGTAATGATTAGCAATTGCCGCGTTTCTCGCTTCAATGGACCATAACGGTTCACTTAGAGCACCCACTGTAGCAGAAGGATTAAAAACGATTTCTGCACCATTTAACCCAAACATTGCCCAATTAAATGGATGATGACGTCCATAGCAAATGTTAATTCCAATTTTCCCAAACTGCGTTTCAAACACTGGGTGACCGAGGGTCGACTCCATGTAATACGTAGATTCATTGAAATCGCCTACTCTTGGAATATGATTCTTTCTTGTTTTCCCAATAACTTGACCAGAGTTGGAAATAACAACCGCGGTATTCCACAACACTTCTCCAGCATCGCGTTCCAAAATGGGATTAATTATCACCATGTTATGCCTTTTAGCAAGTTGTTGCAAAAATCTTGTCGTAGGGCCATCTTCGGCTGATTCTGAAAATTCGGTCCAGGGCAGTCTTTCTCTGGTCGCAAAGGCGAATGGCATTGCTAAATTTGGAGAGAAAAAATTGATTTAATGTCTACGAAATGTGGTAGATTTTATGCATAAGTATAAATATTAAGTATTTTGAAGTACTCCAAGTTTCTTGAAAGCAAAAGACGTTGACTCCACATTTCCCAGCCAAGCCAATCGCTTTTTCGGCCAGTTTATATAAGGCTGCCCGTTGTTCTCCAACAGGCACATCGGTTGGGAGAGGTAATTTGTTCTGGAACAATCCGACACGAACTTTCCGCGGAGGTCTTAACTGTTCAGATGCAGCGGTAAACTTATGAGTCTTCAGCTCAATGTCAACAGCGGCAGCCAATTCTTTACATGATGTTGGAACTTCCAACGTTCTTAATGTTAAAATGATAATTTGATAGCTTAATTTTCATTTTTATATGACTTAGTTGGTCATATAAGCCAATATCTTTTGTACCCACCCTTCCGAATGGTCACGCCCATAAAGCAGTCTCCACACCGTGTTCAGCTCCTCTGGGGGTAAATTGCTTTCCAAAACAGATTCTAGACTTGTAATTTCGCCTGATTTTGAGGATGACATTTTGGATAGCGTTTAAAATTTACTCAGATTTGAATGAAAGGAAAAATTGAACCAACAAATACCAAAGTGGCTGAAATGGGACTCGACTGAACAACTCCTCGTTTACTACTGTTATTATTTGATGAAAGAATCTAATAATACAGAGTCAGTCACATAACCACTTCATTGATGGTCCAGTTATCATTTTCTGTTGCATGTATGCGTATAATACTCTTTTGCTTAAACGTCTGGATTTGGTCAGCTTTTTCAGAGCCATCAAACAAGCAAGACCTTGAAAGCGTATTGTCCACACAACGTAAAGGTTATCTCTAAATTAAATTACAGTATTAACTCCACTCCAGTAGTCCAGTAGAGAGCCAGTCTTGTAAACAAAATCCGACTCACGTGAATCGTAAATATATGGTCTGACAAGTCTCAAGTATATCACAACATCAATTTACTTCTTTGCTTGCTCGAAATTCTTCCTATACTTAAGTAACGGTCTACTTTTAATGCGGTGCTTGATACGTTATGTAACATGGTACAATAACAGACCTGTACATAAACTCATTAAAAATTCTACATAAACAAAGTTGAAAAAATATTGTTGAAAATGCTCGTGTTTAAAAAATTAAGAATCTGGCATTCTGGCAGATTCATATATGAACCAAGAAATGTGTTTAACTCCGAATTCAAGCTTTGTTCTGGCAAATGCTACGTACGTAGAATGTTGACAATCTGTCTGGTTTGCATCAAAACTGCTCGCACTCATCAGTCGGAGCTCAAATGAATTTCTGTTTCAAAGAATCTTACTGCAGTCACCGTGTCATCGCGTCTTCAGTTTCCAAGAAAAATGTACAAAAGTCAAAATGCTTCAAACACGACGACACTTCGTGTTGATTATGTATTAGGAATTTACTTTTCTGTAGACGTTTGGAAAAGTTTCTATTGTTTATTTTTAGAACTTTTATTATTTGAAACATGGAGTCCTATAATCGTTAAATGAATAACCGCACTTTTGTAGAGGTAAACCGTAAAAGACCACCTTCAATAAATGATACATAACTCAGGTTGTTCCCCCTGGGTTTTGGAGAAATAGAAACACATTAGCACAAGACTCGCATTCAGAAATGCAGAGATTTTTTATGCAGTCAAAAAGTCTATAGCGATTGCTTTTGCATCATTAAGCTTGCCTCGTATTTACTCGTTACGTCGCTATCAAATAATTGGCTCTTGAAAGCGTAAAACGGTTGTTATTTTCAAACGTGTTCGCTCGCAAAAGGAGTAACAGTATACTGATCTCAAAATATGACTATTGCAAAACATACTGTTCGCTTTTCGAGCTGTAAAGAAAGATACAAAACGTCTCCAAGACTCAGTTTGCAATTATACGATTTTGAATGCACTTACTGGCTCACTATGAATAGAAGAGGAAGTGTTCTATTTTTTAATACCATGCTGTGAATTTATGTGCATATTGCATGTGTAAATAAACTGTTCGAAAAAATAGAGAAGTACGTATGTTTGAAATCATTACATTTTGTGGTGTACTTGCCGGTACAAAAAAGAAACTAAGTTGACTGTTATTTTATAATTGTGTTTTTTT